>NSJW01000364.1:342806-395021 GCA_019955255.1 Castanospermum australe
TTGATCTGATTTTAGCTTGAGAAGATCGTCAATTTGTGTCACTTACGTAGTCACTTGATACTCTGGAACAGGTAGCAGAGAACAATTTGTTGCTCTGAAGTCTGGATACCGAGGGTCAAATAAAACTGAGATATATGCTTTTTCTTAAAATCTAAATTGTTGTCTTCAACATTTTGCCTCCCAGGTTTGTCTTACTAAACTTGTGAAATGTAATTTAATCTGTTCTTATATCACGTACATGCTAGCGTTATATTACGGAGTAAACATTCTCAAGATGTAGTGTTTTGGAGCACTTCATTCTTCGGTACTTACTCTTTACTCCGATTTAATTTTTCCATACGGACTCCTAAAAGTACATCCCAGTATAGCCTCCTAGGGAGAAGTTAGCTCTCAATAGACTGTCCTAATTCCACACACCATCCATCCTAAGCCAACTGACTATGAACCCCATGCTCTCAGTTTCCACAAGGACAGCCCTCAATTATGGTGATATTCCACCAAACCGGTGACAAGCTTGCTAAACTGATGCATCTCAAAATAACACACACAGATAACACATCAATTATTGAGTAACTTTGACTACAAGTCGGGGAAGAAATAATGGGGGCATGTAAACTAATGAGAGACTATATTATTAGATAACACCCTGTGAATACTTCAGTCTTATACATAATGTTGACAGTGAAACAGTTATATAATAGTACACACAAACAAAATCTTTAGGAGAACTATTATTGGAAAACACGATACATGATGGAAGTATTGATATGGTAAAATCTTGTCATGACTCATGACGAGAATTGCCAAATTGCTGAAATAATTTCAGTAATGCCTTCAAATTTTCTTCTTTCTTTGAGAAGTGTTTTAGCTAAATTAAGTGCCCGCCGTTCACAGGTAGCCCGTTTACCGGCATCAGTAATGGATTCAAAATCCTCAACATGTGCCACACCAACAATTCTCCTGTCAATCAAATAAATTAACTGGAAGTGTTAGCCATGCCACCTAGAGGATTTTCACGTTCTTTTATGAACAAGGGTAATACAAATCTTCTCATATGAAAGTCAAAGTCAGGTTGCCTCAACTAAGATCAGGCAAAAAGCTAGTCCGGACTCGAAATTAACAAGTTTTTTAACCATTACAATGTTGAATCTATTTAACTTCTTCTGCAAGCTTCAAAGATATTAACGTAACATCTTCCTTTCAACTAATATAGCTCTTAGTGAATATCACATCATGCTTCTCATAAGTGCAAACAATGGCCCGCTTTTAAAAGTCATGGTCCAATAAAAGAATGCACAGCAATACAAGGAGGTTAAGGTGGATATGTCGCATTACAAAGATATATGGGTTAAGGAGGGAAGATGGCTCTAAGGTCGAGGTAGCATCAACTGAACATGAGTGAAAATTATCTCAGAATTCAGATATGACTCTTGACATGTAACACTTAGGAATTCAAAAGTTCTCATGCAAGAGAAACTTTTTTTTTTTTTTATAAATAATTTTATCGTAATAAAAATGCTCAAACTTAAAAGGAGAAAAGGTTAAAGTCCAATTAGTTCCAACTGAAAATTCATGGACCATAAATCTTTGAGATTAAGCCTTGTTATATTAGTCACAAAAGAGGTCAGCAAAACTTTCTATGAAGATAAACTCCAAACATAGATATAGTCGTTCTAATTTTGAAAAGATGCAGTGCAACAGTGAGATATTGAAATGGAACTCTGAGTGATGAAAACATGGGAGAATATACAAGGTTTAATTGATGAATAAAGCCACTATACAGATCATCAAAAGTTTTCTAGAATATTTTAATAATTTTATAATATAATGAATATTTATTTATAAAAGCATTATGTTCAATGCTTAAAACCTCTTGCCTAAAGATTGGAAAATTAAACAATCATTGCTTATTGCTAAATAATATTGCAATGGAACCAAACAAAAGAAATCTCAGAAATCATAAACACACAGAAATTATATATGATTCCAGTAAAAATGATGAGCTGCAGTCTCACCAATCCTTTTTTTTAATAAAAGAAGAAATTTTTTTAGAGAGGAAAAGTCTCACCTTATCATTTTGGCAGCACCAAATCCAAGACTGTCATGAAACAAATCTGTCATGTATCTCTTCTGTACAAGCAGCTGAACCTCAGGATTGTTAAAAATTTCTGGAAGATATGCCTCACCAGCGCCATTTCTATGCTCATCCCAAAGTGCAATGAATTTATTGTGGAAAAGATTCCAAGTGTCTTCAATTGTCTTAAGAATCCACTCCTTATATGCCTGCATTACATAGTATGTTTTAGACAAGGAATAACGCTCTTTCCCTGTAATCAATAATCTCAAGCAATTAATAAGAATTATCACAATTTAAATGCCAAATACCATTATGTATTCATCCTGTGATGCAAAGCAATAACTTGACTAAAAGGAAAAGCCCTGTCAAATGAAGGTGAAGATACAACAATAGATAAGCACTATAATGCTAGTTAAAGTTGATAGCAGAGTAAGCTCCAACCAAGTCTTTTCTTGTTACTGGTGCTAGGCTAAGTCTGCTCATACTTCTCTGAAACTATCTCCAAGACTTCTCAGATTTCACATGGTATAGTTTTGTTACCTCCTCAATATGCACACCAAGAGCTCCTTCTCTTGATTATAATACTTAATACAAGAGATACATTGGATAACAAGGCACCACTTATTGACAGTACACGGACAACAACAGAACAATCCAAGGTATTTCGAAAGTATAATGATTACGCACTAAAGCAGTAGCAAACATAGGAAACTTAATTGCTGGTGCAAATGCCTTGATATCTCTATAGATATGTAGGACTACTTAAGGCTATTTGGCCTCAGCCGATAAACCAAAGTGAATTATAAATTGCAACAAAAAAAAAAATGAAAAAGAGAATTGAATTGCGTGAGAGAAGTTAGATTATGGGGTATAAGTATTTTTTATAGAAATTTAAGGACAATAATAACTACAGAATACAAAGAATAATATAAATATGGGCCATAGATGACAAGTAAAAAACAGGACCTACTTTTCTATCATTCGCTTGATCAGCATGTCCATCTTGAGCATAGAAAGCAAAATCAAGTTTCCCAACAATGCTCCTATGTCAAAACCCATTGGTCCATAAAACGCAAATTCTGGATCAATAACTTGAGTCGATTCACGAGTAACCATCACAGAACCAGTGTGTAGATCACCATGTATTAGTGCCTGGGCCCTCTCAATGAACCTACAGGAATATAAATTCTTATAGAGAAAAACACTGGTAACAGAAATGCTGCATACAAAGGGGAAAAATGTGAGTCATAATACTTAGATTTCAGCTCAGCAACTTCAAGCTTCAGTAGATTGTCTTCCCGAACAGCCTCAGCATCATTATCAAGATAAGGAGCAGTCCAACGATTATATTGAGAAACTTTATAAGGGTCAGAGAAAACAACTTGCTCAGTGAGCCTGCATAACTCCACATTCCCACAAAATTCGGCAACTGCATGAAGCCAGTATGCATTCAGGCTTATGGCGAGAGGTCTTAACTCTTCAGGTAACATATATAGATAAATTGTATTACCGATAACAGGTGTAAGAACCTTTCTTATAGTCACAAAAAAGAATAAAATATAATTTATTCCATCCATTTGCAAATGCAGAGCTTAATAAAGAGAAAAATTTTTAGTAAGGACAAATAATCAATGCACAATCAACCAAATCGGGAACCTTTTTTCCCAATATAAGACTTAACTTCATAACTTGAATAACCACTCTCAGCTCAATCAACTTTCCGATAATGTATCAGATTAAAAAAGATGATACTGTCAATAAGTGCAGAAGATAAATAAACTTCTAAGAGTAGCAAACTCTGAATTACAGTTAAATAGATTGAAGCAATAACCAAAGGCAAAAGTGACAAGGTTCAGGTCATACCGTCCCGTTTGTGCTCAGTAGTGGAACGGAAAAGGAGAGACGTAAAGAAGAGTGTCTTTGCCATGAAAATCCGCCATGTGCTCTGCAAGCAATGGGTACTCAACCCCAGCAATCAACCCCTTTCTGAGGATTATGTGTGGAGGCTCCAGGTAACGCATACCGATCAAAGACATAGTACGGTCAAAGTGATAAACTTCTGGGACATGCTCAGGGCTTAAGCGTCCCTCTTCCATCAGCGCCAGCGACTCAAAATATGCTCTCTCCTTCGTCATTGGCCATGATTCGCCTATGCAACGAACGTACGGGAGAGCCTACAAGTGTCACCAAACCCTTCAGCTCGCTTCATGAAAGGCAATCCAAGCATATATTGGGGGGGAGGGGGGGATTTGAACATTCCAGAAGGAAATAAAGAATTCCGATATCCAAAAAATTACAACCCAGAAGCGAAAAAAAAAAGGAAACGGTACGTGTCACTCCCACAATTTTTACTTTTTGGCATCAAAAAATTTCGATCAGTGGCTGATGCTCAGTGAAACTCTTACCTGTTTGATGACAAAAGAACCGGCGGAGTTGACGACAATGTAGACAAAGTTGAGGTTGCCGTCTCCGACTTCTTTGACCGTTAACTTGTTGCCGATCTTCAGAGAAGTATTCGATCAGCGACTTCTCATCCAGCGGGCGGAACTCCGAGAAAGCCATCACGGGGGGCGACATGGCGGGGTGATGAGCTGCGGTGGCGGTGGTGGCAGGGTTTTAACTGTTAAGGAAGGAGCGGAGCCATGGTTGGTGCTCGAGAATGGAATTTTTGTAGAGCTTTTCTAAGAGAATTTTGAATTAACCGGTGGCGGAAAAAATTTTAGGCCACGAATGTATCATTCATATAATCTGCCAACAATGCTATCTTTGGAATATAAGAGATTTGTGGTTGGTTGAGAAAAAAGTGAAAATATATCTGTAAGACAGACTGAAAGATATAAATAGGATTAAAACAAAAATAAATACAAATTTCTTCAATTTTAAGTAAATTATAAATAATCAAATTATAAAATTTTTTATTAAATTTTTAAACTCAGTAATTTATTATAATAAATTTTTTTATTTAATATAGTTAAGTTTTTAATAATACTCTCTTCACGTGATTAGTACATATCTATAAAATTAAATTAATAAATTTAAAATTATTTTTTATTTCTTTATTTTTTAGACATAAATTTTAATTTTATTAACATATTTAAAAATTAAAAATTAAAAAATAAACACATGATTATAAAATTATTAATTTAAATTAAAAACACTTACTAGTCACATGAAAGATACTGTCATTAAAAACTTGACTAAAATTAAATTGAAGAATTTACTATAATAAATTATTAAGTTTAGAGATTTAATAAAAATATTTTATAATTTATTATGATTATTTACAAATAATTTAAAATTAAGAGTGTCTATATGCATTTTTTCTAAAAAGAAAAAACCTTCAACTTGCCCCATATGCGATTTACAAAAAATCTTTGAATTTTAATAAATGTTTCAAAATGTGTAAAAAAATCCCACTTAATCTCTTTTTCTTTTCATCTTCAACCCTTTCAGTTCATGTTTAAAAGTTCAGAACGGATAGAAACAAAAGAAATTTATGTCATGTTTGAATGGAGGGTTATGAAGAGAAAATAAAAAAAATAAGAGATTTATCATAAGTATCTTCTTCATTTGAAAATTTTATAAAATAAGAGAAAAAAATAAAAAATTTTAAGTAATTCTCCAAAACTTTATTTTACTAATTTTTTATGAACATTTTAAAGTTTATGTAATTTGAAAGATTGTGAAAATTTTGAAATATTAAAATAATGAAAGAAGAATTTATTATTTAACTCTTCATTCTCCTTCCTTTCCTTCTCTTTTAATTTTTTAAATTATTTTTCTTTTTATTTCCTCCAAACTCTCAAATATAGCAGTAAAGAAAATAAAAGAAAAGGGAAAGGAGAATAATGGAAGGTTAATAAGTTCTCCTTCGTTTGTTTTATATGTTTATAATCCTCTAAATTAAAAAAATTTTAAAATGTTCATACAAATTAATAAGTTAATATTTTAGAGAATTACTTAAAAATCTTCATTTTCTTTTCATTATTTTATAATACTTTAAAATAAGAACTATGCTTATATAAATCTTTCTCTTTTTTCATTTCTCCTCTCTTCTTTCACATCCAAACAGAGCCTTAAGTCACTAGGAATGGACTAATGGTAAGTGATTTAAGTAATTTATAAGAGATCATAGATTCAAACCTCAGTATTGCCATCATATAAAAAATGTGCAAGAACCCCTGTCAAAGATACTCCAATCTACTAATGACAAATGTTCATATACCCATCACTTACTCACTTAAAATAATAAAATAAATTACAAACATTTCTTTAAACTTTAATTTATGTATGATTTAATATTTGAGTTTTGAAAAATAATCAAAACATGCAAAAGTTCATCTCATATGTGTTGATCATTTTCATAACTCATGAGGTAAATTGCACATAAATCAAAATTTTGATAAAGTTTTTGTATTTTAACTTATCATTATGAGTCAGTATGTGATAAGCACATAATATTTCTAGTTATTGAATTAGAATATATTTGACAACGAGATTATTTGCATATTTAGTAAAGTTAAGGGGATGTTTTGCACATTTAATAAAGTTTAAGGATTTTTTTTAGGCCTTCTTTAAAATTTGGACACTAATTTAGTTTATTAAAAAAATTTGATATCAATTTAGTTTTTAGTTTATGAAAGTGACATTAAAGTCGTCCTTTTATATATGAATAGAGACTAAATTAATATAATTTATATGATTGAGAAACTAAATTAATATTAATTCTGTATCATTGAGAGACAAAATTAATAATAATTTTAATGATTGAGAAATTAAATTAATGTCAATCTTTACTTTTTATAATTTAAGAATTAAATTAATATCAAAATTATTTAAACAACCAAAATATGAGACTTATATATTCAAAGTACTAAAAAAAATTTACTCTCACGATGTTTAAGGAAAGATGGGGTGATCCAAGCACTGATAGAGTTGATCTTGAGCCAGACTCAGGGTTGGTAGACAACCAGCACCATTGTTGCCCCTTCTCGGTAGTTCTAGAAGACTTCAACCTTCCAATTCCAACCAAACATATCTCTAATTGCTCGGAGCAAGTTCCTGGTCTCACAAAATACTCCTTTCTAGTGCATAAGTATAAAATGATCATGAATATATATGATATGTCCATCATTCAATCAAGACATTCATTGTATATTGATATGCAACTTTTTGTTTTATAAGGGATTTCATATTTTTTTTTATAACCACATGTTTTTTAAACGTATCTCCAAAAATGCTTAAAGTTTTACTGTACACAAATTCGTAACTTTGGTCATAACAAAGCGTCAGAACCAGAAGTCATAATATTCCCAACTAGACATTAGTAGTTGAAAATATATTCGATGTTATTACTTATTAATCAATTGCAACAATTTCCTTTTTTGCATATTAAGAATTTAATCTCAGATAAAAATAGTGTACACAACAAGCGCCTGATCCGGGTGCTAAACAAAGTGTGGATTATGAAAGCAATTATAGATGTCTTTAATAGAGTATGAGAGTTGATTGTTATGATTATTATTGTAATTGGGATTAGAGTTTGTAATTGGAAATTTAATAATTATTTCATATTTGTCATAATGTAAAACTTTTATAATTTTATTATTTGGATCTTAGGATATTTTTGTAATTGGATTCATTATTTTTATTTGCGTTTACTTAATTTTTAAGGTTGTGTTGATTGTTCTAATAGATATAATGTTATTTGAGACACTCGTATAAGATATATTATCTTTTTTAGGGTCCTCAGCTTATTCCCCATCAAATTTATTTTATGCCAATTTTATAGATTAAAATAATTAAAGATAATAAAGAATGCTTCATGCTCGCTATCCAAATGTGCTAAACTTTGAAGAGTGGAAATCAAATCATATTCCATATGGTCAAACATATTCCTTTCATACTTGACCAGATAATATCATATACATCTTGAAATTATATCTTTCAAAATATTGAATTTTTTGTTATTAAAAAGTACATCTATTACTTTTGTATGAAAAGGAAAAGATAGGATAAAATGAAGGTAAAACATACGGGTTGAAATTTAAACTTGAAATCAAGTATTTTTTTTAAAATTAATATTACTTGAAATAAGAGTTTAAGACTCTCGTGCCAAAATATTAAATTCGCCAATATATATAAACATCACCCCAGAAAATGCCACTGATGAGAAGGAAGATTAAATTTTTAATTGGTATATCCAAATGTTTAATTATGTAATGACATGGAAGAAGCCTCGCTTGAAAAAAAAAAAAAAAACAATGGGAACATATTTGCTTGACACTTGATTTTTTTGAATTTATAATTTTATATCCTTAAAAGTGAACAATATACTTTAAAGGATAAAAGTATAGGTGAATAATTATTAATGAAAATTATTTTAATAATTTTATAATTTATCATTATATATTTATATTTTATTAAATTTTATTAATTTCTTAATTAATGATAATAAACCTTATACTTTACATTCTAAAGTAAAAGTTACATTTTACTGGATTCAAATCTTAAAAAAAAAAATTAGAGGCTAATAAGCTTAAGTAATGGCAATCATGTGAACTTTTTTTTTTGTTTTGGGCGATGTTCATTCTTATTTGTTACTTATATACAATATTTTATAATTGGTTATTAGTTTATTTCATATTATTCATTAATTTAACTTGGTTGATTTTTTAATTTAATTTAAATTTATTAATATAAATTTTTTTTATATTATTACTTAATCATATATTAATATATTAAAAATTTTATATTTTAACATTTTTAATAACATATCAACAATAGTAAAGAGAGATGGAGGGGACAGTTGCCTCTAAATTTTTATGACCCAAGCATGTTTTTTAATTAATTTATTTTGTTTTATATTTAAAATAATTTATAATTAAAATTATATTAAAAATGTTTTTTTTTTAATTTTCTTCTTTAAATATAATTAATTTCTAAACATGGCGTAAAACATAAATAAAAAAGATTGTGGCATCTCAAAGTTGCAAGTGCAAGCGACACCTTTAAAAAAAAAAAAGGTTGACGCTGTGACGGTGTGAGTGAGGGAGGGGCAGGTTAATAACGACCACAGATGCGTCAGTAAGTGGATGGCTGGAACTGGATGCGGAGAAACTCAATAAAATTTCACGTGCAGTAGTTCACGCGCTCTCAACTGCGCTTGGATTATCTGTCACTGCTCCCTGCGGTTGTTGGCGGGGAGACTCCGCCAACAGCTTCGACGGATACCGCCACACTCCGATCCGAGTATACGGTGCTTCCCATCCCTAACCTCACTTGATCCCTTGTTCCAAGAAACTTCCCGGTTGGTAGCAACGAAAGTGCTGCGAAAATTGCAACCGAAGGACAACGGAAACAATGAATGAACAAATGAATAGAAGACCCTCCAAGATCCGAAGTGACGTCATTTGATCCAATCGACAACACAACAAATTAAGTCAAAAAGTCATGATATTGTATAGTTAATAATACCATGTATTTTTTTCGTCTACTTTGAAGTGTCGTTTAAAGTTGTTATATAAAAATTAAAAAAATTATGTATATATTTAAATAAATTTATTTTGTTGTTAAAATAATTTATAATTAAAATTTTTTAAATTTTTTTTAAAAAAAATTTTTTAAATTTTTTTTTTAAAAAAATTTTTTAAATTTTTTTTGAAAATAATTTTTTTAAAAAGTAAATTATTTTTAAACATGATTAAATTATTTTTTTTATTTTATTAATATTTTTTAATTAATTTTACTTACTCTATTAATTTTTTTTATTAAAAATAAGAATAAATTTTTAAAAAATAATTAATATTTTTTTAATATTTTTAAATAATAGATAATTTTAAATAAAAAAATTTATACGATAAATAAAAATAGATAAAAAAATAATTAAAAAAAAATAAATTTGTTTCATTTTATCAGTAATTTTAGAGAATCAATTAAATATTAAATTTTTGTTAATTTTTTATTTGATATTTATGAGATAAGAGAGATAAATGGAGTCATATTAATATTTTAAATATTTTGATAAAAATAATCCAGTCAAATGTATTTTTTATATAATTGAAATTATTTAATGATTTTATTAATTTTTATAAAATTATATTAAATTAAAAATAAAAAATGGTGAGTATGTAATAGTATCATTTTACACTAGGAAATACACACATTGAAGATCATAGTGAATATTTGAAAATATATTATTTTTATAAAAAAAATAATTTTTTTAAATTTTTTAGTAAGATTTTAATTATAAGATATTTTGACTTAAAAAAAGTTAATCTAAATATACACTAAGAGAGAGCTTTT
Organism: Castanospermum australe; assembly: GCA_019955255.1. Taxonomy (NCBI): domain Eukaryota; kingdom Viridiplantae; phylum Streptophyta; class Magnoliopsida; order Fabales; family Fabaceae; genus Castanospermum; species Castanospermum australe. The sequence goes on from NSJW01000364.1 coordinate 353,188, forward strand.
GAAAATTTTATAATCAAAATTATTTTATAATTAAAATAATTTATAATTAAAATTTTAATAAGCAAGTTTTTGAAAAAAATAATTTATTCTTAAACATGTATTTAAAGGTTGCAATGACTCTATTGAATTTAATTAGTGTAGAACAAAATATGTGATATGTGATTAATTTTTTTTGGTATAAACAAGAATATCTTCATAGGATTTGACCAAGAGTAATAATGATATATTCTTATTTTATAAAATGTAACTCTCAAGAATTAAACTGTAATTCTTGTGTCTGATAGCGTAATTTACTTTTACTATACTAACATCTTCTGAGTGATGTGTGATTAATTATTGTTGATAGTAAAAATGTTGCTTTGTAGAATACAACTCTTTATAATACAAAATATCAGAAAAATATATTTGAATAATCTCTTAGTACTTAAAAACAGGCAAAAGTTCCGTTAAAATCTTAAAAAAAAAAGAGAAATAAATAAATTTTATCGTGAAAGCAAATATTATCACTTTTACAGAGATTCGCTAATTTTATATTAAAAGTAATTTGAGTCTATATCAAATGTGAAAGAACATTTTTTGAATAAAATAAGAGAATCACGATTTAAGAAAACGGAAAGAGTTTAAAAGGTTCAATAATGAGATTTTTTTATATTTTTCTAAGGATAAATTTGGTGTTTTTTTAAATAGTAATAAAAAATTTATATACTTTCTACTTTCTATTTAAAAAAAAATCCAACTAATAATAAATATATATTTTAATTGAACAAAGAAATGGGATAGTTGAAAGTTGAAATCCGCATGACTACACTACAACACTCAGCGAAGGAGCTAGGCCGACTAACGGTAACCACAGCGAGTGAGAGACTCGCTCAATAATTTGATTGTGAGCAACGGTCGGCTTATTGGCAATTCTATGCCTCACGCGCTGTCAATTGCGCGTGGGTTATATGTCCAACCCCGCAACCCGCATTACCCGCAACCATTTATCCGTCTTCCTACTTCGGGGTTAGACGATCACAGCCCCAACGATTGGGAGCATTCCTGTTGAGATGGCGAGGTTGTTGGCGGCAGTGGCAGCTACTGCCACCATTGTCTCCCTACTCTTCGGAGACTCCGTCGACGGCTTCGACGGCGGCAACCGCCCTAAACGGTAAGAGAGTTTGTGTGAGGAGCTTATTCCGCCCGCCGGTTACCCATGCTCCGAGTATACGGTACTTCCCTCACTTTATATACGCCACCTGTTTGGTAGCAACGCAACTGCGTCAGATTTACAAACGGAAAGAGTAATTACGCTCGAAAATCGAATGGAGAGTGAACGTTCGGATTTTTGATCCACTGGAGAATACAACAAATCAAAGTCAACTAGCTCATTTATTATTATTTTTTCTTTTAAGAGTAGAAATTGGAGGTTTCTTAATATTTGATATTTAAAATTAATATTGCATTTTTCCTAAATTTTCTTTGCTGGAATAGAGCCTTTGGTGTTTTGATATCATTTTGCGTTCTGATTCTGTCGTAGAAAATGCAAAATTTTTAATCGCTGACTAAAAAAGTTTTTGCTTTCTTCGATCCTTCAGGATAGTTTTGCTTGCTCTGTAGTTCAAATGCTCCTTTCTCTTGTTGCTTTCAGATTCAAACGAAGGATGGTTTCTTGTTAGGTCTTCAACGCGTCTCTTCTTCTCGTCTTGGGTATGCAGGAGAACGAGGCCCTCCAGTTCTGCTTCTGCATGGGCTATTCATGGTGACCCTTCACATTTTCTACTCTCAATTTACTCCTCCTAATGCAAACACAATAAAAGATTACCTTTGATATGCTATAGATGCATGGATACATGTGTATTGTGGAATGGGATATTGAAATTATGACATGCTCACATGCTCATTATACACTTATATTTAAACTTAAAATAGCCTCGTAATAGTTGTAAAGAACATTTATTCACACTCGCAGTGACCTATTGTAGTTTGCTAGGCCAGAAAGAAGTGGAAACCAGTTACTCAATGTGCTGGTGAAGAAAAACATGCTGCAGTAGTGTCATAAGAAGGATGGCACAACCTGAATTATTGGAAGAGGGAAGGGCTCCAGCACCAGGCTCCTTGTAGGGGGATGAAAAGCCAATCCTTAGAATTATAGATATTTAAGGGCTTGTAATATCTCTTTTGGAAGATTAATGGCACATATACCATACAAATAAGAAATGGGTGCTTGTGCATATCTGGGTGATAGATTGGGTGGAACAGGTTGTCCTTTTCACTTCACGGTATGAAGGAACAGGATTTATGGAAGGATCTAATTAGGGGCTTTATGATGGGGAAGGGTTTACTTCTTCAATCACTATTATTGGAAATCCTTGTACTAATGTCCTTTGCATGTACAAATTCTATCTTCTGCAGGTATAATATTGTTTTCTATGAGTTGGCAGAAGGTTAATATTAGTGTCTTTAGCTTATGCCTAACTTGATTAAAATGTATTATCTCTAGGAAACCATAAGAATTTCAGAATGCCACATTTATGAACTGAACTAGGAATGATCAGAATTTTGAGATATTGCGAGTTTGAAGGTGCAATATTTTGTTTGAAATATCAGCATTCTGTTTTCTATCTCACATGGCTGGCTGACAGATTTTTGAATCTCTTGGTGACAATATTATCTGTTGACATGTTGCCACTATTTCTCTTTCACTGGTGAATAAAACATATTTATCCAAATGATATAGTAATGTATCAAGGTTTATGTTGTGGTTATATGTTAAGACTAGATCAGTTCTCCAGGAATTTTGAAAGGAAAACAGATTGATTTCTCCTCTGCTACTCACTTTCCTAGTAGGGAAACTGAATAGAGAGACAGAATCGTTACAATGTAGCTAGCAATAAGAGGAAAAATTACAAATACCCGAGTAACTTCGAGGGTACTCGGTTCCCTCCCCCTCAATCCTTACTCAGTTTTTGCCTACCCTCCCCAGCACCTTTCCTATCTATTTAACAGCATCTTTCCCGCCTTTAGTCACGCCTTTTCCCCCTTTACTTGGGTTCACGCGGGTGCTCCCTGTGTCACGCCTCCCTTGTGACTGTGAGCTCATGCTGACACTCACTTTCCTGAGTCACGCCTCACCTCCCTGTGTTACATGGGCGTGAGTTAGTTAGTGACAGTTGCCGGATCTCCCGGCCTGTTGCCGGGTTCCAATCCCCTGCTCCTTCTGTATCTCTTCCTTACGTATACTCTCGGGTACGTATCAATACTCCCCTCCAGAAGTCTCACCTTGTCCTCAAGGTGGAAGTGGGGAATTGCGTTTGGATGTGGGACATTAGTTCCCAGGAATTCTCGCAGGCTGGAAGATCTTGCCATTGGATGAGTAATTCGCGGTGTCCACTGGTATTGTAACGGACAGCCACGACCTCTGCTGGGGTGACCAGTAATTCCATGTCTTCAGAAAGGAAAGGAGGCAATGGTTGGGTTGTTTCAGCGGCGGCTATAGATTTCTTAAGTAAAGACACATGGAAAGTGGGGTGAATACGGCTCCCTTCAGGCAGTTTGAGAGTATACGCAGCTGAGCCTACTTTAGTTAGAACCTCGTAAGGACCATAGTACCGTGGGCTAAGCTTCTGATTGAGTCTCTGTGCTAGTGTCCGTAATTTGTAAGGTTGAATCTTGAGGAATACCAAATCCCCTGGCTGGTATGTTACTTCCCGCCTATGCTTATCTGCTTGTACCTTCATGCGGTTTTGGGCCTGGACAAGGTTATCTTTGAGGGTGGCCAACAACTGGTCTCTTTCGGCTAGAAGTTGATTAACTTCTTCTACTGCTGAAGGGCTAGTATGACCTTTTAGTAGCGCGGGAGGATCTGTACCATATAAAGCTTTGAAGGGAGTCATTTTGGTAGAGCTGTGGTAATTGGAATTATACCAGAATTCTGCCCAACTGAGCCATTTAGGCCACTGTTTCGGTTTAGTGCCTGTGACGCACCGGAGGTAGGTTTCCAAGCATCTATTGACCACTTCAGTCTGGCCGTCCGACTGAGGGTGGTATGCTGTTGTAAATTTGAGTCTGGTGCCCATCTGCCTGAACAATTCAGTCCAAAACTGGCTGAGAAATAGCCTGTCCCTATCTGTCACAATGGACGAGGGAATCCCATGCAGCCGAACCACTTCTCTAATAAAAACTTCCGCTACCTCCTTAGCCGTGAATGGATGACAGAGAGCCAAAAAATGGGCATATTTGGTGAGTCTATCAACCACCACTAAAATCGTGTCCATCCCAAGTGCTTTTGGTAATCCCCCAATAAAGTCCATCGAGATATCGGTCCAAGTATGGGTCGGTATCGGTAGTGGGTGTAACAGCCCTGCTGGTGACAATGTTTGATATTTGTTCCTTTGGCATACTTCACATCCTGCCACATACCTTTGGATTTCCTTTTTCATTCCTTCCCAATACACCAAAGCTGAAATCCTTTTGAACGTCCTGAAGAACCCAGAATGCCCTCCTATTGCAGAGTCATGGAATTCCTTCAATATGAGGGGAATTGTGGTGGACGCCTTGGGTAGCACCAACCTATCTTTGTATAGTAACTGACTGCCTCTGATATGATAGCCAGGATGGGAGTCTGGCTGCTTCAACACCTCCTGCATTATTTTGTGGAGTTTGGGGTCGGCCAATACTTCGTCCACCAGGCTGTCCAACCCTTGACACTGGACAGTGGATATAGCCTCAAACTGCATTCTGCGTGACAAGGCGTCTGCGGCTTTGTTTTCGGTGCCTGGTTTGTAATGGATTTCAAAGTCAAAGCCGATTAATTTGGAAATCCACTTATGTTGATCCTCGCCCATTAACTTCTGATCGGTGAGGAACCTGAGGCTTTGTTGGTCAGTGTGGATAATAAAATGCCTGCCCATCAGGTAGTGACGCCACTTCTGGACCGCAAACACTATAGCCATCAGCTCCCTTTCATAAACTGATTTTTTCTGAGCCCTTTCGGACAGACCTTGACTGATATAAGCCAGAGGTCTGCCATCCTGCATTAAAACAGCTCCAATGCCCGTGCTGGACGCATCTGTCTCGATTGTGAATGCTTTGGTGAAGTCTGGGGCTGCTAGGACTGGGATGGTAGTCATGGCCAATTTAAGTTGCTCGAAAGCTAGCTGCGGTTCCATTCCCCACGCAAAGTTGTCTTTCTTGAGGAGGTTGGTCAGAGGCTTAGCAATCTGTCCATACCCCTTAACAAATTTTCTGTAGTAGCCAGTAAGCCCCAGAAAGCCCCGGAGGCTCTTAATATCTTTGGGAACTGGCCACGTTTGCATGACTTCTACCTTTTTAGGATCAGCAGCTACTCCTTCATGCGAAATGAAATGTCCCAAATACTCAATCTGTTGTTGCCCGAAAGCGCATTTCTTCTTGTTCACATACAGTTGCTGTTCTCGTAGCTGTTGTAGTACCAACTCAAGGTGTTGCAGATGAGTTGATTGATCCCTGCTGTATATGAGTATGTCGTCGAAAAAAACCAGCACAAATTTTCTTAAGAACGGTTTCAAAACTTCATTCATGAGGGATTGAAAAGTGGAGGGGCATTGGTCAATCCAAAGGGCATGACTAGGAATTCATAATGGCCTGCATGGGTTCTGAAGGCCGTTTTCGGAATGTCGTCTGTCTTCATCCGAATTTGGTGATAGCCCGATTTCAAGTCCAGTTTGGAAAACACCCTTGCGTTTCCTATTTCATCCAATAATTCATCAATGACCGGAATTGGGAACTTATCTGGAACGGAAATCTTGTTGAGTGCCCTGTAATCCACACAGAAACGCCAGCTGCCATCTTTTTTCCTGACTAGTATGACTGGACTGGAATAGGGACTACTGCTGGTTCTGATGATCCCTGCTGTCAGCATCTCTTCTACTATCCTTTCTAACTCATTCTTCTGATAATGAGGGTATCGGTAAGGCCTTATGTTAGGAATCTGTGCTCCTTCTCTTAAGGTGATGGCATGGTCTTGTTCTCTTGCTGGCGGTAAACCCTGAGGATCCTGAAATACATCCTCAAATGCTGACAAAATGCTCTGCAATTCCTCCCAGTCTGTGTTTCCCACCTCTCTTTCGGTTGAAGCCATTTTGTATTCTATTATGTAACCTTCCCCAGAATCTTGGAGAGCTTTCAGCATGGTTTTCAGTGATGCTGAAGTCTTACACAGAGATGGTTCTCCTCGAATTGTTATCAATTCCTGAGCCAATTCGACTTTTAAGGTTAAGTCTTTGAAGTTGGCTCGAATTTCTCCCAAACTCTCCAGCCAATCCATCCCTAACACCACGTCCGCTCCCCCTAACTCAAACAGATAAAAATCTTGAATCACTTCTACTCCCTGCATGTGCAATGCTACTCCCCTGCATACGCCTTTACTCCTGACCTTATGTCCATCTCCTACTTCTACCAGATATTCCGGAGTATTCCGAAATTGGTAGTGCCTAGCTGCTGAGCCTTTTCTCTGGCGATAAAATTGTTGGAAGCTCCGCAGTCAATTAACACCACTAGCTTCTCCCCTTTTATCTCTCCCCACAGCTTGAGAGACTTCTTAGAAGTCATCCCCATTATGCTGTGCATAGATAGTTGTAATTCTCTTCCCACTTCCTGATCAAGCTCCTGTTCCCGCTCTTCCTCCTCTTCTTCGGGACTCTTCATCAGCAGAACATGAATCTGCTTGTTCTTGCATACATGTTCAGGGCTATACTTCTCGTCACATCTGAAACAAAGCCCTTTCCTCATTTTGTCCTGGTATTCAGCATCTGAAAGCCTCCTAGACTCCCTCCTTCGGTTCGGTCCTGTTACTCCTTCTACAGCTTTATTCCCTGCATTGGTGCTCAGGGTTATAGCCTTAGTTTGGTTAACTTGGTTGCTGGACTCCTCCTTTCTGTATCTCATCCAGCTGTTTTCCTCCACTATCTGATGATTTAGAGGTTAGAGCTGATTTGTAGTTCCAGCTCTTGTTAGCTGCTAGATGCTGCTTCCCGCACGTCCAGTTCTTTTCCTCAATCAACAGAGCCTGGTCCATCAAGTCAGTCAATGATTCCAACCGATGCAATTTCACTTCGACTCTGATTTCGTCTTTTAGTCCATTTAAGAACACTCCCCGCAGAACATCTTCATCTGCATGTCGTAAGGGACCAGAGATCAATTCGAAATTTTCTCTGAATTCCCCTACTGTCCCCGTTTGACGGAGTCCTAGCAGAATCTCAAATGGATTTCCCGCCAATCCAGGCTGGAAACATCTGAGGATAGCCTCTCTGAATTCTGCCCCACGTAATCTCCACCGTACGTGCCTCCCACCACTGGAACCAATTGAGCGCTCTTCCCTCTAATGCCAGAATTATGGATTGCACTTTCTCTCTGTCAGGAATGGAGTTGAGGAGAAAAAACCTCTCTACTCTGTTGAGCCACCCGTATGCGTCCTCTCCAGAAAATAATGGTACTTCCATTCTCCTCCATTTGTCTCCCTGATGCATGCCTCTAGGAGTCCCGTAGGCACGTTCTGCATCTCCTTCATCTTCAGAATTACTCTCTGCTCTTCTTCGTGAGGTTTCTGGAGACTTACCTCGAATGAGCCTCATCAACTCCTGTTGCATTACTTCATTCTGTCTATCTCGTATCTCCCCGGCCTGCCGTTCTTCTGCCGCTTCTCTCCTCCATTGAAGGACTTCGTCCCTCCAACTTTCCATCAAGTTAATGCCTCCATGCGTGTGTGAACCATAGCACAGCTCCCAGATCGGGAGCTCTGATACCAGTTGTTAAGACTGGATCAGTTCTCCAGGAATTTTGAAAGGAAAACAGATTGATTTCTCCTCTGCTACTCACTTTCCAGTAGGGAAACTGAATAGAGAGACGGAATCGTTACAATGTAGCTAGCAATAAGAGGAAAAATTACAAATACCCGAGTAACTTCGAGGGTACTCGGTTCCCTCCCACTCTATCCTTACTCAGTTTCTGCCTACCCTCCCCAGCACCTTTCCTATCTATTTAACAGCATCTTTCCCGCCTTTAGTCACGCCTTTTCCCCCTTTACTTGGGTTCACGCGGGTGCTCCCTGTGTCACGCCTCCCTTGTGACTGTGAGCTCATGCTGACGCTCACTTTCCTGAGTCACGCCTCCCATGCACCTGTGAGCTCATGCAGACGCTCACCTCCCTGTGTTACATGGGCGTGAGTTAGTTAGTGACAGTTGCCGGATCTCCGGCCTGTTGCCGGGTTCCAATCCCCTGCTCCTTCTGTATCTCTTCCTTACGTATACTCTCGGGTACGTATCATTATATTTGATGTCTAGGTATTTGAGTGTAGGAAGTTTCAAAATGTTGTAACTCAGTCCGTTTTTTTTTATTATTATTTTTAAATTTTAGGAGAAGGAGGGTTCTTTAATTCTTTTAGTGTGAAATTCCTTTTTTTAAACCATTTGAGTCTCAACTTTTATTTATTGATCTCGGTTTTGAGATATGATCAGGCAGGTGATGCATGGTTTCTAAATACTCCAGATCAATCATTGGGCTTCATCCTTCCAGATCATGGTTTTGATGTTTGAGTAGGAAATGTGCGTGGAACACGTTGGAGCCATGGGCATATATCTTTATCAGAGAAGGATAAGGTGTGTGGCTTGCTTTATTCCTTCATGTTATAAAGTACATTGAGAGTCTGTCAACTGCATGTGATAGTCTTTATCATAGTATTATTTTTAATGAATGAAGCTGGTGACTGTTTTTTGTTGTGAAACATTGAAGAAAGATTGAATTAAATGGGAAGACTACTCTTCTTTTCCCTATATAGTCGCTAAGGGTGTTTTTGATAAAACTGAAAAATTTAGCATTGAAAATTCAGTCCTGAAATTTCTAGTTATGAAAAATTAAGCACTAAATTTGTATTTTGTAATGTTTTAAAAGATTTATAATATAAGTGTTGAATGTATATTAAGGGAAACTATTGGCATAATAAAATAAATGAGGTTATACTAAAGGACACTATTGGCATAATAAAATAAATGAAGTTATACTAAAGAACACTATTGTCACTTAATAAGTAAATAAATAAAGGGTTGCTGCTGAATGTTTTCAGTACCTTTTCACTTTAATTAATTTGGTAGGTATTAAATAAGCACCATGAAATTATTTTCAGTGCTGAAACTTCTCATTTTTAGCACCAATTTGAGTTTTCAAACAGGCCCCTAGATTAGGAAATGTTAATGATGATCAGCAGAAGGGAGAAGATGGGGAAGAAGCAATGCATTGTCCGAGAGACTTTGATAGCCAGTCTTTTTTGTATTGTATTGTCAATATTCTAATATATTCATTCCGTTAGTGCCTAGGTATCTTTGGTGGAATGTTCAGAGTCAGAGTTTGTAATACTTTCACCTTGTCTTTAATGTGACAATTGAGCTTTGGTCCTTTTGTAGCATTTTTGGGATTGGACTTGGCAGGAATTAGCCCTGTATGATCTTGCAGAAATGATCAATTACATTAATTCAGTAACAAATCTCAAAGCTATTTGTAGTTGGGCATTCACAGGTATTTATGATCATGATTCTTATACATCATCCTTTACATCTTCTATTTGGTGGTTACTATAGCATGTATTGTATATATTTCTCTTCCTTCACAGGGGACAATTATGTCTTTTGCTGCCTTCACTCAACCAGAGATAGTAAAAAAGGTTGAAGCTGCAGCTCTTCTATCTCCAATATCATTACTTGGATCATACCAGTGCACCTTTTGTACTTAGAATGGTTAAGATGCATATTGATCAGGTATTTCTTATTTTGTTATATTAGGTTTCACTATAGAAGTGGATCTTTGTGATGAAAAATGATTGCCGCTTTTGTTCAGATGATTCTTGCCATGGGCATTCATCAACTTCGACTTCAAAAGGTTTTATCTTTCAAGCTTTCCTTCTGTCCTTCTGTCCTTCTGTCCTGTTTTTCTCTTTTCCTTTAGCATAATGTCTTCAAGGTACTTATAGTTTAGCAAATGTTCACTTTCTGTATTTTTTTTTCTGACCTCATTTTCAGTGATTGGGGAACCAGTCTCTTGGTTTCCATGTGTGATACCATTCTAAGTTGCAATGACATGCTAGCATCCATAACAGGTTCATGTCTCACTCTGGCTTTGTCTGTGTGTCTCTGTTTATAAGGTTTTGACTTTGAGTGCACATGCTAGGCTGTGAATGTAGTTTTGAATGTTCTTGCAGGTTGATCCATTTGTTGAGACTGCTATTATCTTCTCCAATCTGTTGTGTTTGTGATAGTGCTAAACTTCCCTATCCAAATAATATTCTCCATGTAATGGAGTTTTCTATTGCCAGTCTCTGTGGCGGGATTAAGTGACAGTGGATTAATTTCTTTGTTCTCTGTTGGATCCGCAGTTGTAAGCTTGGCCACTTACCCATGAGTGAGGCATCTTATTTCTTTAGCTGATATGGCCATAGATATAGGTGAATACACATAATATGTGGAGAATAGTTCTCTCTGTTTGCAAGAGAGGCTTTCTCAGTTTTTTCCTCCCATTCCCCATCCCCAGTGAGTGTCAGTACTCAGTAGCTTTTTAAGAAACCATGATACTGATAGAAACTGGATTCATAACAGAGAAAATACGATGAAAATGGTATGTATTAACAGTAAAAGAAAGAATCCAACAGGCTCTTAGAGGGTCCTCCTTCCTCCAAATTCACCTCCTTACAAAATTTTCTTATCCCCTTGTCTGAGAGCTTCCCCCTATTTATGCTTCTCCTAACATGCTACCCAACCTATGCATTCTCACACAGCCCATGCATGCATACACACTTCCCTCCACTGCCATGTAGGCAGTTAGTTACATGTGCAGATCCCCAAGTGGGTGTATTCCCACTTTGCCCTCCTTCTCTGCTCTTATTTCCTTACTACCCCTCCACCTTTTCCTAGTATACACCTTGGTAATATGTGGGTGACTATCAGATACTTCCTGTTAGATAAGTGGCGGGCATTAATAACTTAAAACATGACCGAGTTTGTAAATGAATTCATCTTGGTCCAAACGAAAGAATGCAGATTTCTCAATTTATAAACTTTGTCTCCCCAGCCGATTTAAATAGATGTATCAGTGAGTTGGTTGCTATGTGAAGTCTGTGTCTTGTAGTGTGTGGAGGGGGGAGCCCTCTCGGATTTGGCAGTTGATCTTTTTACTTTGGTAAAAAAATTGTATGGCAACAGACATGTTCAGCCCATAAATCAGAGTGTGCAAATTTACAACTGTATCTGATTTTTCCTAATCACTAATTTTCAGTATGCAAATTAAAACTTGAAATCATTTGATAATTGCCATCCACTTATTTCTTTCGTTGGATTGAATTTTCACTTCAGTGTGTTGCATTTGGATTTTCTGTGCAATCCTTATGTGCATTATCTCTGTTATTAAGATGCTCCATGTGTCTTCAGTTGATTGGTTGCTTCAGCCCTAGCCTTGCAGCTCGGTCCATGGTGGAAATAAAGTTATTCCTTGAATATGGTTTAGGAAATACTTGAAAGGCAAGAAACAGAGTGGCGTTTATGGTGTGGATATTGTGGATGTGGTATTATAAATGGTCAGCTGTTTCTTTTCTTGTGAAAAGCAACAAAATTATGGCGTTTGTTATATTTGTGGAGTAGAATTTCATGGTTTAATGGAATGGAATTGCTTGATGCATGAGATCAGAATTTGGCATTCCTCTTGTTTATAGGTGCTTATGAAAGGGAGAGAAATAATACGAAGTATGGAAAATAAATAAAGAAAAGCAATAAATTCCCCTTCCCTGAAAATTAATTCCTGTCATTGCAATTAGTTTACTAGCTTTACCTGAAACATATTGTGGAAATCAAACTGTTGAGATGTAGTTACATTGAAGGCCTTGACGTAATTCAAAGTATATTCTGTCTCTCTTTAAGAGCTACTAGAAGTAGTCTGCTAACTGATTAACTGTTGCAGTAACTCATTTCGAGCAATTAGTTGGGAAGTTGCTCTTCTGGCTCATTTTACATGTTTTGATAATTATGTTATGTTTCCTTGTTTCTTTCTTTGTTTTTTATAAATGCTTCTACTCAAGAAGGCACTTCAATGAAATTACAGGGAAGAATTCTTGCTTCAATGAGTCACGTGTGGCTTTCTATCTTCAAAATGAACCTCACCCATCATCCTCCAAAAACTTGCGCCACCTTTTCCAGAGTATGCTCCATTCTCTTCATTTGGTAACCTTTGACAATTGTGCTGTGACAGTCCCAAATGTGAAATATGTGTGGCTGCTGTTTTTAAGCAGCAGTAAAACTACCAGTCGTAATTTAATATTGTTGCTCTCCCTTCATATGAATATTACTACTTGTTATTATCTTGAAACATTTTCATTTAATCACGTCTCATAATGATCACACATAGCAGCATGCATCAAAGTAATGCTTATTAGTTATTACAGATGAATGTTTTTGAATGTAGGGACGAATTTGATGATTTCCTCTTATGTGCCATTATTAAGTAGAAACTTGCAAGTGGATTAGTTAAGCATATTCTGTTATAGTTTTTGGTACATATTCTGCTACCAGCGTGGAATAGGCTTATGTTGTTTGTATGCGGTGTAAAGTGAATGACATGCTTTATCTTGCCAAAGACCACATCTGTACAATGATTAGTTAGCAACTGCCATCACTTCCTCTGACTGGTGGTGAAGCAGATGGTGGATTGAAATTATTTCATTTATCAAATACTCAAATATATTATTATTGCCAAGAGCATCTCTTTTGAACTTCATTCAGAAATTGCTGAAAGTACATTGCAAGTTTGGGTTTTTCTTTTTGTATGGAGGTTAAGAAATGAGTATATTCATGTTCTATATTATTACTCCTTAATGTTTCTGTCTCTGATGACCTCTTTTGTTCACCAGTGATCCGCAAAGGTACCTTTCTCCCAGTATGATTATGGAAACGCTAAAAAATCTGAAAGTGTATGGCAAGTTCAAACCACCAAAGTTCGATCTTAGTCGCATACCGAAATCATTGCCTCTGTGGATGGCTTGTGGGGGAAATGATGCTTTGGGAGATACCACTGATTTCAATCACACTCTCAGGGAATTGCCATCCACACCGGAGCTGGTTTATCTCGAAGACTATGCTCATGTGGACTTCATTTTAAGCTTGAAAGCAAAACAAGATATTTTATGACCATATGATTAGTTTTTTTAGGTCATTAGGAAAGTACAGTAGTATTTAAAGTACAGTAGCATTTAATACCATCTGTGTCATCATCTTCTTCCTTTTGCTTTCCTACTCCATGAATGTTGAGGGCATGAGAGCTCTTAAAGATCACTCTGCTCCATCCGTCATAAGTTTAATAATCAACAGGGCTTATTATGGGCCAAGCCGAAGAGGACGCGGTCATTGACAACTCTCTTTAATGCTTAAAAGCAAAGGAGCAGGATAAAGGGTTTCGGGATCTATATATATATATATATATATAGGAAAAACAATACTTGGAAGAATCATGTGAATATTGCTTTAAAGTGGGAAGAATCATAGGGCTCACAAGTCGCAACCCTTTTAACTAAAGTGGGAATATTGCTTGTTTTTGTTCAATGTAGCAGATCGAATTGATCTACACTTTATACAATGTAATTTATATTTTAGCAGTTTTAGTCATTATATTTTAGTAAAATAAATGATTTGATTTTTTTATTTTTAAAATAAACTATTTGATTTCTCTGTTTTTACAAAATGAATAATTTAAGTTCATATGTTTGGGTGCTGTTAAAAATTTGACGAAAAATATTGATATAACATTAAAAATTAATTTTTTAAACTCTAAATAAGTAATTAATTACATTTGATTTGTACATAATTTTTTAAATATTAAAATTAATTTTAATAACAAGATTAAAATTTTTATTAATTTTATTTTTATTAAGATTAATTTAAATATGCAAGAAATTATGTATATGTTACATACATTTAACATACTTATTTAATGATTAATATTAATTTTTAACATTATATCAGTATTTTTTTATTAAGTTGTTAAAAATACACCAATGAAAGGACTAAAACTATTAATTTTTTTTAAAATATAAGGATCAAATAATTTATTTTTTTAAATAAAGAAATCAAATTGTTCCCTTTATTAAAATAGAAGGACAAAAATCACAATTAAACCTTATAATTTTTAAATACTTTTCTATTGGAAGAAAAACGTTCCCCTTCAGTCCCTGCATGTATATATATATGTAAGTCCCTGCATGTACTATAAGACTTCACCAACTAAATCAACTCACACCTTTTAGGAACGTTATTGATATGCATGTCACATGCATTTATATATATATTATATATATATATATATATATATATATATACTTCCATTGCCAGAAGATGCTAATGAGTAATGACTACGATTTAATAAAAAAAAAATTCAGCTCCAACCTCCAACCGCATCAAACCCAAACACTTGAAGATATATAATTCCAGAGTTCATACACCCAAAAAATAATTTGTGAAAGGAATTGTATGTGAAACAAGCAAAGAAAAGTAAACATTACACCTTTGTTTCATAAGGAAAACATTTTATCAACAAGTTTCTTTTAACTCTTGATTCATAGTAACATGTCAAATATGTTCGTACTTCATATATATATATCCTGCTGCTTGTATGAACACAAAAAAGTGATTAAATCTAGTTTCCGAACTGTGATTATAGTCATTCTAAAGTTGGTCAACACTTTTCCCCAACAACTGTTCAAAGAAATCTTCACTGTAATTATCCTTCATCATAGCATTGAGCTCAGCCACAAACCCATCCCTAAGCCCATTACAGTACTCCAGAAAAGAAGCAGTAACAGCATATCCATGGTCCCATCTATCACCCCCACCCCTTGGAACCCAACGAGGCGATGCATACCCAGCCTTCAGCCTAATATAATCAGCAATGCCTTCAATGAGGCCCCTCGGGGTGCCACCATTCCCAGACCACTGCCAAACATGCGTGGCTTCGTGGTACAAGATCCCAATAACCTCTATCCTGACATCACCACTGAAACTTTGGATATAATCTGAGTTAACAAAAATGTTGTTGTTTTGGGTTTGGGCAGGCGCCCCAGCAAGGCTTGCCACTGTCACACTGAAGCTTCGCCAAATGAACTCCGAGGCAAGCCGCAGCGTTTGCTGGGTGTAAGGGATGTCAATCTAGTCCTCAAATCGAGTGCCCCCTGGTGTGCCTGTGGCGTTGTCAATGACTTGGTATTGAACGGCTTGAATTGGAAGAACCAGTGGCTATGATTACTAGGAAAAGACCTAAGATCAGATAAATGGGAGACATTTCGTCAAACACTTGGTTCAAGCTTGGATGACAGGAAAATGGTCGTGTACTTATTTAAGTTTTATATATAGAAGCTCAATGAGAATGGATACATAGATTGTACATACACATGGAGAATGAAGACCAAAAGCGAAAATTGGCGGGTATAGAGCAACAGCTTTGTGCCCTCGTTTATCGTTTTTATCTATGGTTTGTTCGGTAAGAGCCGTAAGCAGCAGAGCCAAGTGCATGGTCCAAACTAATAGGTTCACAGGAAGGGTCAGAACACATATATGTTGTGTTGTTCATTTTCTGCTTCGTCCAAGGAGCAGCAACCCAACAAACATACAAAGACAAGCGATACAAAAACAAAAAAATGAAAAATCTTTATTAATTACACATCATTTTGTTACACCATTCCTCTTATACCTTTTTTGTTTGAAAAAAAATATTAAAATATGTATTTCTCTTATTTTATTAAAAAATATAAAAATAATATAATAAAAATAATATATAAATAACATGTTTGAAAGATAATAGAATGGCATGATTTGGCTTGCCAACTTTGTGAATATTGTGCGAAGCTCACCTCATATGCAGATTCAAATGAACTAGGCCGAGACAAAAGCTCATTTGGGGAGCTCTAAGCAAATCCATGTTATGGGTCAGAGGAAAGGGTATCGAAGGCCTAGATAATCAATAATTATGATGGGTTAAAGAAAACTGAAGTTGACTAGCTATTGATGCAGATTGGGTCATCGTGATGGGCCCAAAACTAGCAAAGCATCTGAAAAAAAAACCTAGACACAGTGAGCCCATAGAAGACTTGGTAAAGGCCCCCAATGATCCAATTTTTGACAGATTAAGATCAACGGGCCTACTCTGTTCATCTTAATAGTTATAGAGGCAGCTTGACAATATTCAAAACTGATTTTAAAATTATTTAAAATAAGTTAATTATATAAAATTTTAAATATAAAATAAAAAATATGATAAAAAATTTTAGTTTAAATATTAAGAAAAATTAAAGATATAATAAAAAAAATTTAAGAGAAAAAATAGGAGTTATAAAAAAAAAATGGAACACATTAAAATCAATTTTACATTGATTTTATTTTGAACTAGTTTTAACTTAAAATTAAATTAGATAAGAACTAGTTTTTTAAATTTTAGTGTTTATCAAATATTTAAAATTTTAAATCCGGCTCCACATCATATAATTATCTGTTTATTTGAGTTTCACAAATACCCTCTTATATCAAGGAGCGTGGAAGATTTTTTAAAAAAAAAATCATGGATGGTGACAGCGACCGTGGCAAGATCATGTGCTGCGACAATGTTGATCACAAATTCACAATTGACTAGATTATAGATTGTGATTCGAATGCGATTAAAATAGTTTACTCTCTCTATTACCATCTCTCTACAAAATTATTTTGTTCAAAAATATTTGCAATACCTATACATTTTGACTCATTTATACTTTACGTTAACCAATATATATATATATATATATATATATATATATATATATATATATATATATATAAAATTTAAAATTTAAAATTTAAATTTTGACTTATAAAACTTATTATTGTGTACCGAATGTATGAAAAAGTATATCTCTTAGAGTAAATACGTAAAAATTTTCATCGGGACGTAAATGCTATAAAATTATAATATCCAAGCTTTATTCATTTTACATTCATATATTATGAGATTTTCTTTCAATAAACCCGTAGTCCTTTTCTGTTTTTTGGACCCATAACGACAAGGACCTCGAAAAGGGAAAGTGATAAAATGGGAGCTCGAACCCTACCAACCACGAGGTCAGTACAAAAATTGAGTGGGGCGCCATGTGATCTGCAATTGAATCTACCAGCACTAACGCTGGGCTTTGTGGATGTATTACACAGTCACACTACAATGGCTTTTGACAAAGATAAATACAATGTTAACAATAGCCTGATACGAAGGTACAGGTTAATTTAGAGGGCGATATAAAAGAATTCACAAATATTTAATTTTATGTGGATGTCAAATTAAAGTTGAATAAATTGATCCAAGTTAATTTGGTTTCTTTTTTTAGCAGGATGCGTCAATTTTCATCCCCCTGCTGTTGGAAAAATGAGGAGACAAAATAAGTAGCAGCTGTGACTTTGATGACAATTTGGTGGGAAGTTCTCAGAAGCAGGTGGGTAGAGGAAGGCCAAACTGCTAAAATTTCAACGGTATACTTTTCCTTTGTGGACTAGTAGAGACTCAGAAAAGCCAAACTTCTGTAGTTCCAAACAATCCCAATATGCTTTATTTATTTATTTATTTTTTTTTGTCCTTCACACCCTAATTGTTGCGAAGCCAATCCTCGCCACTGACTAATACTGCACGGAGAGGATTAATAATTCTTCCATCGACACTAAACGTCTTGTATCTCAAATAAGTGTCTTCCACTACTTATAGGATAATAATGCTATGTTTAGATGTTTGTATTGTATTGATAGGGATAGTTAGTTTAGTTTAGTCTAGTTAGTTAGTAGTAACTATGTATATAAATAAGAAGATGAAAATAATTGTATCATTAGTTTATTTTAGAGATAAATGTAAAGACTAGAAAAAGATTATCTAGAGTGAGATCATTCCTTCTAGTGTGTTTATATCAATTGGTGCTTTATTTTATCTGAAATTTATCAATGAAGGATGGGACATAACTAGATTGAATGGAGGATTTAATAGATTCCATGGATACTCGATTGACAAAAATAAAAAAAATATTAAAGAATATTAAAAAAGATATGCGAGAGATTAGAAGATTGAAGAATCGAGGAAAATATGTTATTGGTGCTCAACTAATAAATCTTCTTGCACCGAAAATACAAGATTTGAAGGGTAATGATCATTTTGCAGCCGCACTGAAAAATGCAAGGTTTTGAGGTTAATGGAGATTCTGCTAGAAATGATATTCAAGTTCAAAAAATGTAACGTTTGATTGAAGTTGTCACTTAAGAAATTGGAATTTTCAGCCATGACGGAGAGGAAGATAGCTCTGTGACATAACCACATGTTTTGGAACTTAAAGATTATTCTGAAATTCTTGGTGATACTGTTGAGAATCTTAAACTGAAAAGGGACGAAATAGTAATGGAGGAAAATTCTGAAGTTTAGGAGGCAAAGATTGATGCAGACCCATATCTGAAAATGGAAGTTGAGGCATAAGAATCGTTGAAAATTTTTAGTGATTTTGTTACTAAAAATTGGGTGTTCATCACCGTTACCATGAATTCTTCTGCTAAGGCCAAGAATATGCCACAAATGCCTAAAACAGAGCATACATCTAAGGAAAATTTTTTGATCATGGGTTAGAAAAGAAGTAATTTTGATGATGATTGTATTTGCAAACGGCGAAGGGAAAAACCCCAGATTGCAAAGAATTTAAAGAACTTGAACCAAAATTTACTACTAAGTAACAGTTTCAGAGGCTTAGTTCATCTATAAGAAACAAAGTCTGGGGTTGAATTGACCAAAGATCTCAAGTTACCAGAATCCTTTCACTTAGTTCTAAATTTTAGCCCAAGGAGCCATGTGCAGAACTTTGGAGAGTTACCCACAAATTAGAACCATCATTTAAGGTCGCATACAGCAAAGATAGTGACTGGGTGAGAAGCTCACAGGTTAAGGTTCTCATTACCGCTTCTATGGAACTGCAGCTGCTAGTTGAAGCATCCATGACCAACGAGGTGAAGTTTGATCGAAACCATATACTTGCCATGTGCTATCAGATATTGATTGAGAACCTTAAGACCCATGCCAAGGACATGCGTGATGATTATGGGGGAACAGAGGGCCTAGGGGTGGGTATGGAGAGTGCGGCGGTGGAAGGCCTTAGATGGCTTGCTCTATTATCACAAACATCAATGAAATCTACTGCAGAAGAACTTCTTGAGAAGGAGTTTCCTCCAAAGCTTGGAGAGGTGGAGAAGGAACAATATAGAATTATCTTCTATAATTACAAGGCTATGATAGACAACTAGACACCACTACAAATTGGATGTATAATCACTGGCACTGTTCAAAGCCTGAAACCTCCTAGTGTTTTCCTTTCTAGTTATGCTATATGCAGCAAAGAATTCATAAGTGTTGTGAAGCTGCAGTTCAAAATAAAAAAAAAAAAAGAAATATTGCTTGCTGCCACAAGGAAATGGGAATGCACGTTAACAGAGGAAAAGGTGATGCTAATTTGTTTAAGGCACGCATACTTGTCATTCAACCTTTTAACAGATTTGACTTTGCATCACATGCTAAAGACCTTTTTAGATACAATAGCTTATTGTGCAGTGAAAGTCTTATTACAAATTTAGTGATTTGTTTTTAAAAGCCAACTTTTTAAATTTCAACCATGAGGACAAGTTTGTTTTTGATAGGATAGATATTGATAGAAATAGTTAGTTTAGTATAGTTAGTTAGTTAGTAGTAACTACATATATAAATAGGAAGAAAATAAAAAGAATTGTATCATTAGTTCATTTTGAAAAGAAATGTAAACGTTAGAAAAAGATTCTCTAAAGTGAGGTCATTCCTTTTAGTATGTTCATATCAAAGCGTCTCATTTATTTAAAAATTTTATAAAAAAAAGAAAGGAAATAGATATTTTTAAGTAATTTTCTAAAATCCTCATAAATTAATATTTATGAACATTTTAAAGTTATTCAATTTGGAGGATTTAAAATATTCAAATAAGGAAAGAAAAATTTATTAGTAAGCATTTCATTTCTTTTCATTTTCTTTTCCTTTATTTTCTTTAAATCTTTTTCCTTTTTTTTCTCTCTAAATTTCTAAACATAGTCTAAAGTTATTTTTAGGTGAATGAAATGATTTTTGATAAAAATAAAAGTAGGAATGAGAGTGAGAATGAAATAAATAGAATATTCATTTTTCAAAAAATACAGAGACAAGTGATAAAAAAAATAGAGAGAAATTCTTATTAGAGAATCAAATATCATTCTATTCTCTAAAATGAGATAGACAAATCTAATTTTCTTTTCATACTCATATGTAAAAATATTATTTTTATATTTTAATCTTACACATTTTTTCGTATATTTACTTGTAATGATAATAAAAAAAGAAAAAAATTAATTTATTTTATTTTTTTATCATAAAAAATAAGTATAAAAAATAAAATTAAGACGTAAAAATTGAAGAATTGGTTTCCTTTGGACTCCAAGGCAGTTTGAACGAAGCGGCGGATCTAGTAGCCAGTTTTGGGAATCCAAGACAACCTTTCTCACGGGCGGTGGAGATCTCCTCCAAGCATTCTGCTCAAAGCCTTGCGGGAGGATGCCTTATAGTCCATCTCCTTGTAGCAGACAAACAATCTGAGTTTCTTTGTAATCTTGTCATTTGCTGTATTGTCTTGGTGGGCCATTGGTCTCTGTCTTGCTAGCCTTTCGGCGTTGTTTTACAGAACAGTCGACCAAAAAAGGACAAATATCATAATTTAATCCAGATGTATAGGCATGTGGAAAATGATGGGCTACTTTATGGGAGTGAATACTATTTGTCGGGCAATTATAGTCAAATTAAAATATAATTAAATATATATTTATATTTATATATAAATATAATTATTTATATATTAATAAATAAAATAAAATAAAATTATAATTAAATAAAATTATTAAAAATATAAAAAAATAAAAATTATAAAATAAAAAATATTACATTTATAAACAATATAATATTAATTCACATAACTATATAACAAGTAAATTAATTAAAATATATATAATTTACATAGTTCACAATTTAATTAATGATATATGATATATTTATTAAAAAAAATTAATATTAAATAATAAAAATTTATATTAAAAAATATGTTTTTATAATTATTAAATATTAAAAAATTAAAATATAAATAAACAAAATATAATACGTAACAAAGACACACCAAACTCTGGCCATACCACAATCTCTTCTCCCTCCCTCTTCATTAATTTAATATTAAAATATTTATATTGATCGTGACAGATATGATGCATCACCTATGCCCTGTACTTTTCCCTGACACGCACACCATCTCTTCTCCCTCCCTCTTCAATTCTCGAGATTTGCGTATGTCACAACTTGTCAACTCCCAAAACGACGTTATTTTCTCTTTTTTTTTTGTAAAAATGTGACTCAAACGACGTCGTTTTATTTAGTACCGTTAACCGCATGGACCGGTGCCGGGTTGACCGGTTCAGCCGGTTTAGAACCAGTTCATCGGTTTTTGACCTCACCAGTTCTGTAAGATAGACCGAACCGGTGAGGGGACCGGTTCCCGGTCTGACCGATTAAACCGGCCGGTCCAGTCTGATTTTCAAAACATTGGTAAATGTCAAACCATATATATGTGACTGATGATTATGTTACTTTTGTTTTCAACATTGGTTGTTCTTTTGAAAAATCAATATTTTCATTCATTCCATCTAATTCATTTAAAATGATCATATATAATACATAATACATATTTGGAAGCAACAATACAAAATATCATTAATTAATTTGTTAATACAAAAACATTTCATTATTTATGAAAATGTTTTACTTTGAAGTAGCTGTATAGTTTTAATTTTCATCACCTTTTTATAGTATAATTACTTTGTCAATAAATATGATATTACTGTACAAATACTTCTTATTCATCGAGTCGTTTAATAATTGTATTTAAAAAAATAAAAAGATTAAAATGCCACATTTATTTTTATGTAAAAGATAAACCAATATAAAAATTGTACATATTAACCAATGCTAATCGTAAAAACAATTAATTAAGAAGAATTGTAGAAAATGAAGGCATAACAGATTTTGTGAGGCTGGAAGCAGGGTATGCACCCAAGCATTGGGTAAAACCAGGGCAGGGACCAGGGTTATGATATAACTAGTTATTTTCTGGACTATTGTAACAGTCTCAATAATGGGTTTACGGCAGAACTGAACAATAGGATGAGGGCAAATTATAGCAGCCAATTCTTTCTTCAGCTCCGTAGGAAGACTGTTGATCATCTGTGGAAAGACTATAAGGCCAAACATGGAAATTAGGGACCAGCCTCTTAGCTAAGGGCTTGCAAATTCAAAGAAAAAGATAATACATATTGCATTCTAGTTACATTGAATCAGTTGTCTAAATAAATGTCTAGAGATGACTGCATACCAGTTATAATGGAAATATGTGGTGGTTCACCTGTTTTATTATTTAAGCATAAATATAAACTTCGCAGCATATATTGTCTAATCTATTACTAAAAAAAAAACAAAGAAAAAAGAGAAAAAAAAAAATGGAGATGTTCTACAAGTGTTCATCATAAAAGATCTTGCTGTTATTTTGGAAAGAGAAGAACCATTCCTTTTAATTTGTATGATTATCAGGGCAGAATAAAGTATTAATCTCAAGTGGCCATTTTAAATTGTTTGTCCTCTTCTTCTAGTCTACTACGACTAAGAGTACTCACTCACATACATGAGATGATTCAAAAACTAAGCACTGTTCCCCACTCTTAGAGGCGTGAAAATGAGGATTTTTACAATGTACTTTTTTTCTTTTGTCCGGAGCAGGGGAATGGGTTACGAACGTCTCTCGTCCGGAATCGAACCATCGGTACGGAGCATCAAGGCAGCATGCTTTACCAAGTGAACAACGAGTGAGCATTGGCTCCACACACTTCTTGTGCAAAATCCAACTAAAACAACAATGGCTCAATACCGTAAGCATGTCCTATGCATAGTACTAACTCTAACAGCTGCTTAGGGCAGCAAGGCAATGGACTATGCTGTGTCCAACAATGCTGTAGCCAGCATTGGTGGTGCGTGCTTTGACAAAGAAATAGGTGCAGAATATGCCAAGCGAACACTGAGCTCTGCCACGGACTTCATACAGAGGCTCTTTCAGCAGAACACTGATGCTGACAGAAAAGATGTCAAAAAAGTTAACACGATGGTTGAAGACATTGATGGGGTTGCATATGCTAGCAACAACGACATTCATGTTATGTTAGTGCAAGCTACATCGAAAGGTTCCCTGAAGATATCAAAAAAAGGAGACTACTGGGGTGCTCTATCAGGAAATAGCCGGCGTATTGAAGTGGGACGGAATAGGCCAGGCTCCTTCAGGACTCATCGAAGGCATAGCTGACTTTGTGAGGTTGAAGGCTAGGTATGCAGCAGACCAGTGGGTTTTGCCGGGGATGGGGGATGATTGGTACCAAGGATACGATGTCACTGCTCAATTTTTAGACTACTGTGATCGTATCAAAAAGGGGCTTGTGGCCGAGTTGAACAAAAAGATGAAAACCAGCTATAGTGAGGGTTACTTTAGTGAGCTGCTAGGGAAGCCAGTTACTCAGATGTGGACTGACTACAAGGCCATTTATGTTACCAACTAAGGAATTGTTAGTTTGTGGAGAGAAGACGGTGTATCTGTAATAACTGAAGAAAGTTGTGTTTAATAAATGTCCCAGCTGACTGCTTAAGAAGTTGCAGTGGAACATATTTGGGTTTGTATGTTTTACTATTTCTCCGATTCACCTATCAACTAGTGTTAAGCAGCATATTTTCTTTTAGAACTGAAAAACCCAAGTAGGGTATCCACGAGTCTAATTGATCTGATTTTAGCTTGAGAAGATTGTCAATTTGTGTCACTTACGTAGTCACTTGATACTCTGGAACAGGTAGCAGAGAACAACAATTGTTCGCTCTGAAGTCTGGATACCGAGGTCAAATAAACTGAGATATATGCTTTGTTCTTAAAATTCTAAATTGTTGTCTTCAACATTTTGCCTCCCAGGTTTGTCTTACTAAACTTGTGAAATGTAATTTAATCTGTTCTTATATCACGTACATGCTAGCGTTACATTACGGAGTAAACATTCTCAAGATGTAGTGTTTTGGAGCACTTCATTCTTCGGTACTTACTCTTCACTCCGATTTAATTTTTTCCATATGGACTCCTAAAAGTACATCCCAGTATAGCCTCCTAGGGAGAAGTTAGCTCCCAATAGACTGTCCTAATTCCACACACCATCCATCCTAAGCTAACTGACTATGAACCCCATGCTCTCAGTTTCCACAAGGACAGCCCACAATTATGGTGATATTCCACCAAACCGGTGACAAGCTTGCTAACTGATGCATCTCAAAATAACACACACAGATAACACATCAATTATTGAGTAACTTTGACTACAAGTCGGGGAAGAAATAATGGGGGCATGTAAACTAATGAGAGACTATATTATTAGATAACACCCTGTGAATACTTCAGTCTTATACATAATGTTGACAGTGAAACAGAAACACACAAACAAAATCTTTAGGAGAACTATTATTGGAAAACACGATACATGATGGAAGTATTGATATGGTAAAATCTTGTCATGACTCATGACGAGAATTGCCAAATTGCTGAAATAATTTCAGTAATGCCTTCAAATTTTCTTCTTTCTTTGAGAAGTGTTTTAGCTAAATTAAGTGCCCTCCGTTCACAGGTAGCCCGTTTACCGGCATCAGTAATGGATTCAAAATCCTCAACATGTGCCACACCAACAATTCTCCTGTCAATCAAATAAATTAACTGGAAGTGTTAGCCATGCCACCTAGAGGATTTTCACGTTCTTTTATGAACAAGGGTAATACAAATCTTCTCATATGAAAGTCAAAGTCAGGTTGCCTCAACTAAGATCAGGCAAAAAAGCTAGTCCGGACTCGAAATTAACAAGTTTTTTAACCATTACAATGTTGAATCTATTTAACCTCTTCTGCAAGCTTCAAAGATATTAACGTAACATCTTCCTTTCAACTAATATAGCTCTTAGTGAATATCACATCATGCTTCTCATAAGTGCACAATGGCCCGCTTTTAAAAGTCATGGTCCAATAAAAGAATGCACAGCAATACAAGGAGGTTAAGGTGGATATGTCGCATTACAAAGATATATGGGTTAAGGAGTGAAGATGGCTCTAAGGTAGAGGTAGCATCAACTGAACATGAGTGAAAATTATCTCAGAATTCAAATGACTCTTGACATGTAACACTTAGGAATTCAAAAGTTCTCATGCAAGAGAAACTTTTTTTTTTTATAAATAATTTTATCGTAATAAAAATGCTCAAACTTAAAAGGAGAAAAGGTTAAAGTCCAATTAGTTCCAACTGAAAATTCATGGACCATAAATCTTTGAGATTAAGCCTTGTTATATTAGTCACAAAAGAGGTCAGCAAAACTTTCTATGAAGATAAACTCCAAACATAGACATAGTCGTTCTAATTTTGAAAAGATGCAGTGCAACAGTGAGATATTGAAATGGAACTCCGAGTGATGAAAACATGGGAGAATATACAAGGTTTAATTGATGAATAAAGCCACTATACAGATCACCAAAATTTTTCTAGAATATTTTAATAATTTTATAATATAATGAATATTTATTTATAAAAGCATTATGTTCAATGCTTAAAACCTCTTGCCTAAAGATTGGAAAATTAAACAATCATTGCTTATTGCTAAATAATATTGCAATGGAACCAAACAAAAGAAATCTCAGAAATCATAAACACATAGAAATTATATATGATTCCAGTAAAAATGATGAGCTGCAGTCTCACCAATCCTTTTTTTTAATAAAAGAAGAAATTTTTTTAGAGAGGAAAAGTCTCACCTTATCATTTTGGCAGCACCAAATCCAAGACTGTCATGAAACAAATCTGTCATGTATCTCTTCTGTACAAGCAGCTGAACCTCAGGATTGTTAAAAATTTCTGGAAGATATGCCTCACCAGCGCCATTTCTATGCTCATCCCAAAGTGCAATGAATTTATTGTGGAAAAGATTCCAACGTGTCTTCAATTGTCTTAAGAATCCACTCCTTATATGCCTGCATTACATAGTATGTTTTAGACAAGGAAAAACGCTCTTTCCCTGTAATCAATAATCTCGAGCAATTAATAAGAATTATCACAATTTAAATGCCAAATACCATTATGTTATTCATCCTGTGATGCAAAGCAATAACTTGACTAAAAGGAAAAGCCCTGTCAAATGAAGGTGAAGATACAACAATAGATAAGCACTATATAATGCTAGTTAAAGTTGATAGCAGAGTAAGCTCCAACCAAGTCTTTTCTTGTTACTGGTGCTAGGCTAAGTCTGCTCATACTTCTCTGAAACTATCTCCAAGACTTCTCAGATTTCACATGGTATAGTTTTGTTACCTCCTCAATATGCACACCAAGAGCTCCTTCTCTTGATTATAATACTTAATACAAGAGATACATTGGATAACAACGCACCAGTTACTGACAGTACACGGACAACAAAAGAACAATCCAAGGTAACTCAAAAGTATAATTAAGCACAAAAGCAGTAGCAAACATAGGAAACTTAATTGCTGGTGAAAATGCCTTGATATCTCTATAGATATGTAGGACTACTTAAGGCTATTTGGCCTCAGCCGATAAACCAAAGTGAATTATAAATTGCAACAAAAAAAAAAATGAAAAAGAGAATTGAATTGCGTGAGAGAAGTTAGATTATGGGGTATAAGTATTTTTTATAGAAATTTAAGGACAATAATAACTACAGAATACAAAGAATAATATAAATATGGGCCATAGATGACAAGTAAAAAACAGGACCTACTTTTCTATCATTCGCTTGATCAGCATGTCCATCTTGAGCATAGAAAGCCAAAATCAAGTTTCCCAAGAATGCTCCTATGTCAAAACCCATTGGTCCATAAAACGCAAATTCTGGATCAATAACTTGAGTCGATTCACGAGTAACCATCACAGAACCAGTGTGTAGATCACCATGTATTAGTGCCTGGGCCCTCTCAATGAACCTACAGGAATATAAATTCTTATAGAGAAAAACACTGGTAACAGAAATGCTGCATAAAAAAGGGGAAAAATGTGAGTCATAATACTTAGATTTCAGCTCAGCAACTTCAAGCTTCAGTAGATTGTCTTCCCGAACAGCCTCAGCATCATTATCAAGATAAGGAGCAGTCCAACGATTATATTGAGAAACTTTATAAGGGTCAGAGAAAACAACTTGCTCAGTGAGCCTGCATAACTCCACATTCCCACAAAATTCGGCAACTGCATGAAGCCAGTATGCATTCAGGCTTATGGCGAGAGGTCTTAACTCTTCAGGTAACATATATAGATAAATTGCATTACCGATAACAGGTGTAAGAACCTTTCTTATAGTCACAAAAAGAATAAAATATAATTTATTCCATCCATTTGCAAATGCAGAGCTTAATAAAGAGAAAAATTTTAGTAAGGACAAATAATCAATGCACAATCAACCAAATCGGGAACCTTTTTTCCCAATATAAGACTTAACTTCCTAACTTGAATAACCACTCTCAGCTCAATCAACTTTCCGATAATGTATCAGATTAAAAAAGATGATACTGTCAATAAGTGAAGAAGATAAATAAACTTCTAAGAGTAGCAAACTCTGAATTACAGTTAAATAGATTGAAGCAATAACCAAAGGCAAAAGTGACAAGGTTCAGGTCATACCGTCCCGTTTGTGCTCAGTAGTGGAACGGAAAAGGAGAGACGTAAAGAAGAGTGTCTTTGCCATGAAATCCGCCATGTGCTCTGCAAGTAATGGGTACTCAACCCCAGCAATCAACCCCTTTCTGAGGATTATGTGTGGAGGCTCCAGGTAACGCATACCGATCAAAGACATAGTACGGTCAAAGTGATAAACTTCTGGGACATGCTCAGGGCTTAAGCGTCCCTCTTCCATCAGCGCCAGCGACTCAAAATATGCTCTCTCCTTCGTCATTGGCCATGATTCGCCTATGCAACGAACGTACGGGAGAGCCTACAAGTGTCACCAAACCCTTCAGCTCGCTTCATGAAAGCAATCCAAGCATATATTAGAACATTCAGAAGGAAATAAAGAATTCCATATCCAAAAAATTACAACCCAGAAGCGAAAAAAAAAGGAAACGGTATGTGTCACTCCTACAATTTTTACTTTTTGGCATCAAAAATTTCGATCAGTGGCTGATGCTCAGTGAAACTCGTACCTGTTTGATGACAAAAGAACCGGCGGAGTTGACGACAATGTAGACAAAGTTGAGGTTGCCGTCTCCGACTTCTTTGACCGTTAAATCAGAGAAGTCGATCAGCGACTTCTCATCCAAGCGGGCGGAACTCCGAGAAAGCCATCACGGGGGGCGACATGGCGCGGGTGATGAGCTGCGGTGGCGGTGGTGGCAGGGTTTTAACTGTTAAGGAAGGAGCGGAGCCATGGTTGGTGCTCGAGAATGGAATTTTTGTAGAGCTTTTCTAAGAGAATTTTGAATTAACCGGTGGCGGAAAAATTTTAGGCCACGAATGTATCATTCATATAATCTGCCAACAATGCTATCTTTGGAATATAAGAGATTTGTGGTTGGTTGAGAAAAAAGTGAAATATATCTGTAAGACAGACTGAAAGATATAAATAGGATTAAAACAAAAATAAATACAAATTTCTTCAATTTTAAGTAAATTATAAATAATTAAATTATAAAATTTTTTATTAAATTTTTAAACTCAGTAATTTATTATAATAAATTTTTTATTTAATATAGTTAAGTTTTTAATAATACTCTCTTCACGTGATTAGTACATATCTATAAAATTAAATTAATAAATTTAAAATTATTTTTTATTTATTTATTTTTAGACATAAATTTTAATTTTATTAAAATATTTAAAATTAAAAATTAAAAAAATAAACACATGATTATAAAATTATTAATTTAAATTAAAAACACTTACTAGTCACATGAAAAGATAACTGTCATTAAAAACTTGACTAAAATTAAATTGAAGAATTTACTATAATAAATTATTAAGTTTAGAGATTTAATAAAAATATTTTATAATTTATTATGATTATTTACAAATAATTTAAATTAAGAGTGTCTATATGCATTTTTTCTAAAAAGAAAAAACCTTCAACTTTGCCCCAATGCGATTTACAAAAAATCTTTGAATTTTAATAAATGTTTCAAAATGTGTAAAAAAATCCCACTTAATCTCTTTTTCTTTTCATCTTCAACCCTTTAGTTCAGAACGGATAGAAACAAAAGAAATTTATGTCATGTTTGAATGGAGGGTTATGAGGAGAAAATAAAAAAAAATAAGAGATTTATCATAAGTATCTTATTCATTTGAAAATTTTATAAAATAAGAGAAAAAATAAAAAATTTTAAGTAATTCTCAAAAACTTTTTTTTTACTAATTTTTTATGAACATTTTAAAGTTTATGTAATTTGAAAGATTGTGAAAAATTTGAAATATTAAAATAATAAAAGAAGAATTTATTATTTAACTCTCCATTCTCCTTCCTTTCCTTCTCTTTTAATTTTTTTAATTATTTTTCTTTTTATTTTCTCCAAACTCTCAAATATAGCAGTAAAGAAAATAAAAGAAAAAAGAAAGGAGAATAATGGAAGGTTAATAAGTTCCCCTTCGTTTGTTTTATATGTTTCTAATCCTCTAAATTAAAAAAATTTTAAAATGTTCATATAAATTAATAAGTTAATATTTTAGAGAATTACTTAAAAATCTTTATTTTCTTTCTATTATTTTATAATACTTTAAAATAAGAAATATGTTTATATAAATCTTTTTCTTTTTTCATTTCTCCTCTTTTCTTTCACGTCCAAACAGAGCCTTAAGTCATTAGGAATGAACTAATGATAAGTGATTTAAGTAATTTATAAGACATCGTAGATTCAAACCTCAATATTGCCATCATATAAAAAATGTACAAGAACCCACTGTCAAAGATACTCCAATCTACTAATGACAAATGTCATATACCCATCACTTACTCACTTAAAATAATAAAATAAATTACAAACATTTCTTTAAACTTTAATTTATGTATGATTTAATATTTGAGTTTTGAAAAAATAATCAAAACATGCAAAACTTCATCTGATATGTGTTGATCATTTTCATAACTCACTCATGAGGTAAATTGCACATAAATCAAAATTTTGATGAAGTTTTTGTATTTTAACTTATCATTGTGAGTCAGTAGGTGATAAGCACATAATATTTCTGGTTATTGAATTAGAA
Source organism: Castanospermum australe (assembly GCA_019955255.1). NCBI lineage: Eukaryota > Viridiplantae > Streptophyta > Magnoliopsida > Fabales > Fabaceae > Castanospermum > Castanospermum australe. Next base: position 383,619 of record NSJW01000364.1, read on the forward strand.
TATATTTGACAACGAGATTATTTGCATATTTAGTAAAGTTACGGGGATGTTTTGCACATTTAATAAAGTTTAAGAATTTTTTTTGGCCTTCTTTAAAATTTGGACACCTAATTTAGTTTTACTAAAAAAAAAATTTGATATCAATTTAGTTTCTAGTTTATGAAAGTGACATTAAAGTCGTCCTTTTATATATGAATAGAGACTAAATTAATATAATTTTATATGATTGAGGAACTAAATTAATATTAATTTCTGTATCATTGAGAGACAAAATTAATAATAATTTTAATGATTGATAAATTAAATTAATGTCAATCTTTACTTTTTATAATTTAAGAATTAAATTAATATCAAAATTCTTTAAACAACCAAAATATAAGACTTATATATTCAAAGTATTAAAAAAAATTTACTCTCACGATGTTTAAGGAAAGATGGGGTGATCCAAGCACTGATAGAGTTGATCTTGAGCCAGACTCAGGGTTGGTAGACAACCAGCACCATTGTTGCCCCTTCTCGGTAGTTCTAGAAGACTTCAACCTTCCAATTCCAACCAAACATATCTCTAATTGCTCGGAGCAAGTTCCTGGTCTCACAAAATACTCCTTTCCAGTGCATAAGTATAAAATGATCATGAATATATATGATATGTCCATCATTCAATCAAGACATTCATTGTATATTGATATGCAACTTTTTGTTTTATAAGGGATTTCATATTTTTTTTTTTATAACCACATGTTTTTTAAACATATCTCCAAAAATGCTTAAAGTTTACTGTACACAAATTCGTAACTTTGGTCATAACAAAGCGTCAGAACCAGAAGTCATAATATTCCCAACTAGACATTAGTAGTTGAAAATATATTCGATGTTATTACTTATTAATCAATTGCAACAATTTCCTTTGTTGCATATTAAGAATTTAATCTCAGATAAAAATAGTGTACACAACAAGCGCTGATCCGGGTGCTAAACAAAGTGTGGATTATGAAAGCAATTATAGATGTCTTTAATAGAGTATGAGAGTTGATTGTTATGATTATTATTGTAATTGGGATTAGAGTTTGTAATTGGAAATTTAATAATTATTTCATATTTGTCATAATGTAAAACTTTTATAATTTTATTATTTGGATCTTAGGATATTTTTGTAATTGGATTCATTATTTTTATTTGCGTTTACTTAATTTTTAAGGTTGTGTTGATTGTTCTAATAGATATAATGTTATTTGAGACACTCGTATAAGATATATTATCTTTTTTAGGGTCCTCAGCTTATTCCCCATCAAATTTATTTTATGCCAATTTTATAGATTAAAATAATTAAAGATAATAAAGAATGCTTCATGCTCGCTATCCAAATGTGCTAAACTTTGAAGAGTGGAAATCAAATCATATTCCATATGGTCAAACATATTCCTTTCATACTTGACCAGATAATATCATATACATCTTGAAATTATATCTTTCAAAATATTGAATTTTTTGTTATTAAAAAGTAAATCTAATACTTTTTGTATGAAAAGGAAAAGATAGGATAAAATGAAGGTAAAACATACGGGTTGAAATTTAAACTTGAAATCAAGTATTTTTTTTAAAATTAATATTACTTGAAATAAGAGTTTAAGACTCTCGTGCCAAAATATTAAATTCGCCAATATATATAAACATCACCCCAGAAAATGCCACTGATGAGAAGGAAGATTAAATTTTTAATTGGTATATCCAAATGTTTAATTATGTAATGACATGGAAGAAGCCTCGCTTGAAAAAAAAAAAAAAAAACAATGGGAACATATTTGCTTGACACTTGATTTTTTTGAATTTATAATTTTATATCTTTAAAAGTGAACGATATACTTTTAAAGGATAAAAGTATAGGTGAATAATTATTAATGAAAATTATTTTAATAATTTTATAATTTATCATTATATATTTATATTTTATTAAATTTTATTAATTCTTAATTAATGATAATAAACCTTATACTTTACATTCTAAAGTAAAAGTTACATTTTACTGGATTCAAATCTTAAAAAAAAAAATTAGAGGCTAATAAGCTTAAGTAATGGCAATCATGTGAACTTTTTTTTTTGTTTTGGGCGATGTTCATTCTTATTTGTTACTTATATACAATATTTTATAATTGGTTATTAGTTTATTTCATATTATTCATTAATTTAACTTGGTTGATTTTTTAATTTAATTTAAATTTATTAATATAAAATTTTTTTTATATTATTACTTAATCATATATTAATATATTAAAAATTTTATATTTTAACATTTTTAATAACATATCAACAATAGTAAAGAGAGATGGAGGGGACAGTTGCCTCTAAATTTTTATGACCCAAGCATGTTTTTTAATTAATTTATTTTGTTTTATATTTAAAATAATTTATAATTAAAATTATATTAAAAATGTTTTTTTTTATTTTCTTCTTTAAATATAATTAATTTTTAATCATGGCGTAAAACATAAATAAAAAAGATTGTGGCATCTCAAAGTTGCAAGAGCAAGCGACACCTTGAAAAAAAGTTGACGCTGTGACAGTGTGAATGAGGGAGGGGCAGGTTAATAACGACCACAGATGCGTCAGTAAGTGGATGGCTGGAACTGGATGCGGAGAAACTCAATAAAATTTCACGTGCAGTAGTTCACGCGCTCTCAACTGCGCTTGGATTATCTGTCACTGCTCCCTGCGGTTGTTGGCGGGGAGACTCCGCCAACAGCTTCGACGGATACCGCCACACTCCGATCCGAGTATACGGTGCTTCCCATCCCTAACCTCACTTGATCCCTTGTTCCAAGAAACTTCCCGGTTGGTAGCAACGAAAGTGCTGCGAAAATTGCAACCGAAGGACAACGGAAACAATGAATGAATAAATGAATTGAAGACCCTCCAAGATCCGAAGTGACGTCATTTGATCCAATCGACAACACAACAAATTAAGTCAAAAAGTCAGGATATTGTATAGTTAATAACACCATGTATTTTTTTCGTCTACTTTGAAGTGTCGTTTAAAGTTGTTATATAAAAATCAAAAAAATTATGTATATATTTAGATAAATTTATTTTATTGTTAAAATAATTTATAATTTAAATTTTTTAAAAAAATTTTTTTTAAAAATTTTTTTTAAAAAAAGTAAATTATTTTTAAACATGATTAAATTATTATTTTTATTTTATTAATATTATTTTTAATTAATTTTACTTACTCTATTAATTCTTTTTTTATTAAAAGATAAGAACAAATTTAAAAAAAATAATTAACATTTTTTTAATATTTTTAAATAATAAATAGTTTTAAATAAAAAAATTTTATACGATAAATAAAAATAGATAAAAAAATAATTTTAAAAAAATAAATTTGTTTCATTTTATTAGTAATTTTAGAGAATCAATTAAATATGAAATTTTTGTTAATTTTTTATTTGATATTTATGAGATAAGAGAGATAAATGGAGTCATATTAATATTTTAAGTATTTTGATAAAAAAAATAATCCAGTCAAATGTATTTTTTATATAATTGAAATTATTTAATGATTTTATTAATTTTTATAAAATTATATTAAATTAAAAATAAAAAAATGGTGAGTATGTAATAGTATCATTTTACACTAGGAAATAAACACATTGAAGATCATAGTGAATATTTAGAAATATATTATTTTTATAAAAAAAATAATTTTTTTAAATTTTTTAATAAGATTTTAATTATAAGATATTTTGACCTAAAAAAAAGTTAATCTAAATACACACTAAGAGAGCTTTTGAAAATTTTATAATCAAAATTATTTTAAAATTAAAATAATTTATAATTAAAATTTTAATAAGAAAGTTTTTGAAAAAAATAATTTATTCTTAAACATGTATTTAAAGGTTGCAATAACTCTATTGAATTTAATTAGTGTAGAACAAAATATGTGATATGTGATTAATTGTTTTTTGGTATAAACAAAAATATCTTTATAGGATTTGGCCGAGAGTAATAATGGTATATTCTTATTTTACGAAATGTAACTCTCAAGAACTAAACCGTAATTCTTGTGCCTGATAGCGTAATTTATTTTTACTATGCCAACATCTTGTGAGTGATATGTGATTAATTATTGTTGATAGTAAAAATGTTGCTTTGTAGAATACAACTCTTTATAATACAAAATATCAGAAAAATAGATTTGAATAATCTCTTAGTATTTAAAAACAGGTAAAAGTTCCGTTAAAATCTTTTTTAAAAAAAGAAAAATAAATAAATTTTATCGTGAAAGCAAATATCATCACTTTTACAGAGATTCGGTAATTTTATGTAAAAGTAATTTGAGTCTATATCAAATGTGAAAGAACATTTTTTGAATAAAATAAGAGAATCACGATTTAAGAAAACGGAAAGAGTTTAAAAGGCTCAATAATGAGATTTTTTTATATTTTTCTAAGGATAAATTTGGTGTTTTTTTAAATAGTAATAAAAAATTTATATACTTTCTACTTTCTATTTAAAAAAAAATCCAACTAATAATAAATGTATATTTTAATTGAACAAAGAAATGGGATAATTGAAAGTTGAAATCCGCATGACTACACTACAACAGTCAGTGAAGGAGCTAGGCCGACTAACGGTAACCACAGCGAGTGAGAGACTCGCTCAATAATTTGATTGTGAGCAACGGTCGGCTTATTGGCAATTCTATCCCTCACGGGCTGTCAATGGCGCGTGGGTTATATGTCCAACCCCGCAACCCGCATTACCCGCAACCATTTATCCGTCTTCCTACTTCGGGGTTAGACGATCACATCCCCAACGATTGGGAGCATTCCTGTTGAGATGGCGAGGTTGTTGGCGGCAGTGGCAGCTACTGCCACCATTGTCTCCCTACTCTTCGGAGACTCCGTCGACGGCTTCGACTGCGGCAGCCGCCCTAAACGGCAAGAGAGTTTGTGTGAGGAGCTCATTCTACCCGCCGGTTACCCATGCTCCGAGTATACGGTACTTCCCTCACTTTATATACGCCACCTGTTTGGTAGCAACGAAACTGCGCCACATTTACAAACGGAAAGAGTAATTACGCTCGAAAATCGAATCGAGAGTGAACGTTCGGATTTTTGATCCACTGGAGAATACAACAAATCAAAGTCAACTAGCTCATTTATTATTTTTTTTCTTTTAAGAGTAGAAATTGGAGGTTTCTTAATATTTGATCCTAAATTTTCTTTGCGGGAATAGAGCCTTTGGTGTTTTGATATCATTTTTGCGTTCTGATTCTGTCGTAGAAAATGCAAAATTTTTACTCGCTGACTGAAAAAGTTTTTGCTTTCTTCGATCCTTCAGGATAGTTTTGCTTGCTCTGTAGTTCAAATGCTCCTTTCTCTTGTTGCTTTCAGATTCAAACGAAGGATGGTTTCTTGTTAGGTCTTCAACGCGTCTCTTCTTCTCCTCTTGGGTATGCAGGAGAACGAGGCCCTCCAGTTCTGCTTCTGCATGGGCTATTCATGGTGACCCTGTTGGTTAAAAAACTAAATAATCTAATCATGCTTATAACATACTTCATAAAGCAATTAGATCAAATGCGGAAAAATAGGATCATAAATACCTCCGGCCATTGATGTAATTTTGAAGTTCCGAACTTTGGTTTCAGTGGTGCTTCTAAGCTTTCACTCTCGTCACTTTGATGGTGTATGTCAAACTGAATACGAAAGCAAGTTCAGGGACCCGAAACCATGAACACACATCCTCTTAAATAGCTTCTGCCCATCACAGAAGCAGTTGCGGACGTGCAACCGAAGTAGGCGGTTTCTGAACGAGGAATGAACGCGAAATGCGGACGTGGAGAATGTGGACCACCTTAAGACTTAGTCTTCGGAGTTCCGGCCAACGTTTCCGAAGACTTAGTCTTCGGAGTGGTTCTTAGAACCATTCAAACATTCTCCCACTTGGTCCACATATTCCATCATATACTACAGTGAGAGATAAAATACATGAATCATGGCGATAGGTCCTCTAAAGGTGAGTATTATCTTCCATGTATCACAATGTATCATATTTCTCAAGCCCATATAACTTAATGAATAAACCCAATGTTTATTCTAGGTCCAAACTTTATTAATATTTTTCAAAATGAATAAATGAATATGCGCATAAACTGAAATGAGAAAACATCACAAATAGAGTTTCATTAAAATAATATCGTTCTTACAACGAAAAACTACATAAGGGAACCAAGTCCCATTCTATTTACATGATCCTTAAATTTCAGTGGTGGCATGCCTTTAGTTAAAGGATCAGCAATCATCAATTCAGTGCTAATGTGTTCAATAACCACTGTTTTATCTTTAACACGTTCTCTTATGGCTAGATACTTAATGTCGATATGCTTGCTTCGACTACCACTTCTGTTATTCTTAGCCATAAAAACAGCAGCTGAATTGTCACAAATATATTCTCAATGGCCTAGAAATCGAATCCATAACTCTACGCCCAGAAATAAAACTCCTCATCCATACACCATGTGAGGTAGCCTCAAAACAAGACACGAACTCAGCCTCCATAGTGGAAGTAGCAGTCAAGGTCTGCTTGGCACTTCTCCAAGACACAGCTCCACTAGCTAGCATAAAAACATATCCTGAAGTTGATTTTCGTGAATCAATGCAGCCAGCGTAGTCTGAATCAGAGTAGCCAGTCACTTCCAAATTATCGATTCGTCTGTACATAAGCATGTAGTCCTTGGTCCCTTGAAGGTATCTCAACACTTTCTTTGCAGCTCTCCAGTGGTCTAAACCTGGATTACTCTGATATCTCCCTAACATTCCAACAACAAATGCAATGTCAGGTCTTGTGCAAACCTGAGCATACATAAGGCTTCCAACAACTGAAGCATAGGAAATGTTCTTCATTTGTTCCCGTTCAAGATCATTTTTGGGGCATTGGTTCAAATCGAACCTGTCACCCTTTACAATGGGAGCTACACTCGGTGAACAATCCTTCATCCGAAATCTCTCTAAAACTTTGTTGATATAGGTCTCTTGAGACAAACCGAGAATACCTCGAAATCTGTCTCTATATATTTTTGATGCCAATAACATAAGAGGCATCACCCATATCCTTCATGTCAAAGTTTTCAGAGAGGAATTGTTTCACCTCATATAGTAAACCTTATCATTGGCTGCAAGTAAAATATCATCCACATATAGAATAAAGAAACAAATCTTACTCCCACTAACCTTCTGGTATATACATTGATCCATAATGTTCTCCACGAAACCAAATGAAGAAATGACATCATGAAATTTCAAATACCATTGACGGGAGGCTTGTTTCAATCCATATATGAATTTCTTAAGCTTGCACACCAAATGCTCACCATCACTAGAGGAAAATCCTTCTGGTTGTTTCATGTAAACCTCTTCCTCTAGATCTCCATTGAGAAATGCAGTTTTCACATCCATTTGTTGCAACTCTAGGTCAAAATATGCAACTAATGCTAGAATGATACGAAGAGAATCTTTCTTAGATACAGGAGAAAATGTCTCTTTGTAGTCGATTCCTTCCTTTTGATTAAATCCTTTGGCTACGAGTATTGCTTTATATCTCTCAATGTTGCCTAATGAGTCCTTCTTTGTCTTAAAGACCCATTTACATCCAATGGCTTTTGTACCATCAGGCAACTGAACAAGATCTCAGACTCCATTAGATGCCATAGAATTCATCTCATCCTTCATAGCATCGTACCATAAAGAGAGTGAAAGCTTAGAAGCACCACTGAAACCAAAGTTCGGAGCTTCAAAATTACATCAATGGCGGAGGTATTTATTGACATATTTTCCGCATTTGATCTAATTGCTTTATGAAGTATGTTATAAGCATGATTAGATTATTTAGTTTTTTAACCAACATTTGGTATCAGAGCAGATATCAATACCTCTGCCTTGTCTTTTAGTTTTTGACAATGTTCTATACATGAAAACTTTGATTTCGTGTTTGAAATTTAGACGTTTTAATAGAAATTAATAGGAAATCATTAGGAATTGAATTCTATCGATCTGTGTTATGAAACGTATATTTTGGTGTAAAAATGGGTAAGAACCGTCGGGTTTAATTTCGGGTCGGAACCGGATCGAAGCGACCCGGCTGGAGGTTGAAGACGACATAAACGACAAAGTCGTTTTGGTCGGACCGTCTCCATTCAACGACATAAACGACAAGTCGTTTTGGACTCTGAGGTAAACGACAAGTCGTTTGGTCCTCTGCTGTCGTTTTGATGTTATTAAAAAAATACTCTCTAGTCCTGCTGGGTTTCGAACCCAGACCTGGCAGACTGCACCTCCTCTGCCAGTTGTGCTGCGCCTACTTCTGGTATGAAATTGCAGCTTTATTGATTTTAACCATTCTGAAACATGTTTTGTACGAAAAAAAAATTGGCATTTAATTTTTATTGCTTATGGTTTATTACAATAATTTATGTCTGGAAATTAATTAATGTCTAGTGACCTATATAATTTAATTAATTAGAGATTAGCCACAGCATCTTTAATTATTAAATTATATATTAAGAATCTTTAGGTCACATAAGGTACTGACATTAATTGTAATTGATCATATGTGATATAATAAATTTTGTCCCACAGGAATTTTTATTGTATTTTATTTGATTTAATTAGGATAAAATATCAAGTTGTATTCTTAATTTACCCACAGGGATTAGGAAAATATATTGATAGTTTTATCATAAATTCTATATGAATCTTATTGAATTAGAATTTTAGCCCACAGGCAAATTTTATGTCACTAGATTCATGATTTTTCAAGTATGATTTACATTGGTAAACATATGATATATGGTTTATTAGTCTCAAATTTTAATTATAAGCATGTACGTTTATTATTTGCAGTCATGCAGCCTTGGAATTTCTCTGATATGCAATGTAAAATTCCGAACTGAGGGGTGATATTACAAGATTTGGAAGGAGAGAATTCTCTTCAATTGGGTTGGATGGACATTGATTATGCTATAAGGAAAGATGAACTGTCACAGATTACTGAAAATAGTGAACCATATGATGTTGATCTTTTATGAAAAATGGGAGCGATCTAATCGTCTCTCTGTCATGTTCATAAAGACTAAAATATCTGCTGGCATTCGGGGTTCAGTCGAGCAGCATAACAATGTCAGGAACTTCTAAAGGCCATAGATGAGCAATATTGAGTCTTCGGACAAAGCTTTGGCAAGTACCCTGATTATGAAATTTTCATCCATGAAGCTCACTACTACAAGAGGTGCGTGAGCACATTATGCATATGCGAGATATAGCGGCTCAGTTGAAAAATCTTGAGGTGGATATGTCTGATTCCTTCCTTGTGCACTTCATTCTGAATACTCTCCCACCGCAATACAGTCCCTTCAAGATATCTTATAATACACATAAAGAAAAATGGTCTATTAATGAACTCTTGACCATGTGTGTCAAGAAAGAGGGAGGTTGCAAATGGAACAGGGAGAGAATTCATGATGACGACTGAGAGGAAGGATCAGAGCCAAGCCAAGAAGAAGGGAAAGTAAATACCACCCCAAGGTGGAATTAAGAAGGAATCCAAGTGTTTCTTCTGTAAAAAGAAGGGGCACATGAAGAAGGATTGTATTAAATTCCAACAATGGCTGAGAAGAAAGGTATGTCAACCTCATTTGTTTGTTATGATCTAATATGTTTGATGTTAATCAAACACATGGTGGATTGATTCTGGTTCTACAATCCATGTTTCAAATACCTTGCAGGGTATGCAAAACCTAAGGAAGCCAGTAGGAAGTGAACTTTACATCTATTTAGGAAGCAAGATGAGTTCACCTGTGGAGGCTATAGGACCTGCAGTTTAGTTTTGAGTAGTGGCTTTAATTTGTATTGGAAAAGACCTTTTATGTTCCTAGCTTTTCTAAGAACTTAATTTCAGTTTCAAGACTTGTACCTTTGGTTATTCCTTTTCATTTTATGAGACATCTTTCAGTTTGTTTTATAAATCTAAAGTTGTGGGAATGGTACATTGTCTGATGGTCTTTTCTATATTAATTTGCGAAATGACACTACTTATGACGCTATGCATGTTAATGTTGGCATAAACGATGTGTTATGAATGAAGATTCCTCTATGTTGTGGCATCGGAGATATAGGACATATCTCCATTCAGAGAATTAAGAGATTGGTAAATGATGGAGTACTTAGTACTTTAGATTTTACTGATTTTGAAACTTGTTGAACTGCATTAAGGGAAAGCAGACAAACAAGTCAAAGAAAGGTGCCAAGAGGAGTACCAACTGTTAGAAATCATCACATACAGATATTTATTGTCCAGACATGGATGCATATGGTAAAAATACTTCATCTCTTTTATAGATGATTATTCACGATACATGTATCTCTACTGCTTAATAATAAGTATGAAGCATTAGATTGCCTTCAAGGTATTTAAAACTGAAGTAGAGAAACAATGCGGTAAGCAAATCAAGATCGTGAGATCAGATAGAGGTGGAAGATATTATGGTAGATACACTGGAGATGGACAACACCTGGTCCATTTGCGAGGTTTCTTGAACAGCATGGATAGTTGCCCAATACACCATGCCTGGTTCTCCAAATCAGAACGGTGTAGCAGAAAGGAGAAACCGAACATTATTGGATATGGTGCGAAGTATGCTAGTAACTCTAAGCTACCTAAGTCCTTATGGGTTGAAGCGCTGAAGACGACAATGTACTATTAAACCGAGTTCCAACTAAGGCTGTCCCAAAGACGCCATTGAGTTATTTAAGGGTTGGAAACCAAGTTTGCGACATGTACGCATTTGGGGATGTCCGTCTGAGTTAGAATTTATAACCCACAAGAGAAGAAACTGGACCCAGGACCATTAGTGGGTATTTCATTGGATATGCTGAAAGGTCTAAGGATACAGATTTTATTGTCCATCTCACACCACTAGGATTGTGGAATCTAGAAATGCCAAATTTCTAGAAAATGACTTGATCAGTGGGAGCGATCAATCTGGAGACTTTGTTTCTGAGAAAGATCATTCGGATGCTCAACCATCCACTTCAAGCATGAGATTGGTTGTTGTTCATAATACCCCTTTAGTTCAACCAGGTATTGTACAACAGTTATTGAGAATCCACAATCAGATGCTGATATTGATCCTGGTGGATCAAGTTGCTGATGAGAACAAGAAATTGTTGTTCAACCAGTGAACAACAAACTCCTCAAAGATCATGCAACATTAAGGAGATCTACTAGAATAAGGAGATCAACGATACCTAATGAATATATTGTGTATCTACAGAATCTGACTATAATATTGGAGCCGAAAATGATCCTGAAACATTTTCACAGCCAGATTGTAAAGAACAAATTTAATGT
>NSJW01000365.1:0-17625 GCA_019955255.1 Castanospermum australe
AAAAGAATAAGACTGATGCTAAGAAAGTGAAACATTGAGGCAAGGCAATGATGAGTCTGAGACCCCTATCCCTCTACCTTTCCCTCAGAGAGCCCTTCAAGTCCAAAAAGTTGGCAGAGAAAGCACAAAGAGAAGGAGATCCTAGAGACATTCAAGAAAAGTTGAAGTTAACATCCCTCTCTTAGATGCGATCAAGCAGATTCCTAAATATGCCAAATTTCTGAAAGGAGTTATGTACCAACAAGAGGCGACTGAAGGGGAATGAGCGAGTGAGCTTGAGCCAGAATGTGTCAGCACTCATCCAGCCCATGCCTAAGAAGTGCAAAGATCCAGGGACGTTTACTATTCCTTGCATAATTGGAAATTGTAAATTTGATGATTGCATGCTAGACTTCGATGCTTCCATAAATGTCATGCCTGAATCTGTTTATAATTCTCTTGGTCTCGGTCCTTTGCGTGCTACTGGTGTTGTTATCCAGTTAGCTTAATAGGAGTAATGCTCACCCTGCTGGTCTGATTGAGGATGTTTTAGTTAGAGTAAATGAATTAATATTCCCTGCTGATTTTTACATTTTAAAGATGGAGGGTGAGTCTCCTAGCAAGTGGACCCCGATTATTCTCAAGAGGCTTTTTCTTGAAAATAGCTTGGACTAAGATAAATGTGCATTTTGGTACTCTTTCCATTGGAATTTGGTGATAGTATTGTGCATTTTAATATCTTTGATGCCATGAAACATCCTAAGGAAGAGCATTCAGTTTGTGCATTGATGTGATTGATGATGTGGTTGATGATGTTTATGCTGAATTGTGTGTTGATTATCTAGATTTTGCATCTGTTAATGACGCTGTTGTTTGTGGTTGTACTGATCATGAATGATGCCCTGTTTGCACTAATTTTTCATGCTTTTTGAGTTTTTGTGATGCACTAGATAGTGATAGTGATTCTGATTTAATTGGTGATTCTGACTTGCCTGCTGATGTTAATTCTGATGAGAACATTGTGCAATCCAGGCAAAGTTCTGCTTTCTTGAATTTGTTTTCAGGCACTATAGGTTCAACTGATGTACATGCTGTAGAATTGGTGCAACCCACCAAGCTTCTTCCCTCTACTGAGCAGTCGCCTAAGTTGGAGCTGAAATCTCTGCCTGATCACTTAAAAATATGCCTTCCTGGAGGAGAATAAGCAGCTGCCCAGTCATTGTGGCAAGAAACCTTCTACCTAATCAAGAGGAACAGCTGCTGAGATTATTGAAGGAAAATAAGAAGGCGATTGGGTGGACTTTAGCTGACATTGTTGGCATTAGCCCTTCCATGTGCATGCATCGAATTTCATTAGAAGAGGCTGCTAAGCCAGTGAGGCAACCTCAGAGGCGCCTGAATCCCCTTATTATGGATGTGGTGAAGAAGGAAGTGACTAAGCTCCTGCAAGCTGGCATTATCTACCCCATCTCTGACAGCCAGTGGGTCAGTCCAGTTCAGGTAGTTCCCAAAAAGTCTGGAGTGACTGTAGTGGCCAACCAGAAAAATGAGCTAATTCCCACAACAGCTCATAACAGCTGGAGAGTCTGCATAGACTACCGGAAGCTAAACCAGGCCACCCGCAAGGATCACTATCCTTTACCCTTTATTGATCAGATGTTAGAGCAGTTGGCTGGCAAGTCTCACTATTGTTTCTTGGATGGCTACTCAGGCTACTTCCAAAATCCATATTGCACCTGAAGATCAAGAGAAGACTACCTTCACGTGCCCCTTTGGAACATTTGCATACAGAAGGATGCCCTTTGGACTATGCAATGCACCTGGAACCTTTCAGCGGTGCATGGTAAGCATCTTTTCTGAATTTTAGAGGATTGCATGGAAGTATTTATGGATGATTTTACTGTGTATGGGTCTTCTTTTGATGCATGCTTGGGTAGTTTTGGCTAGAGTCTTGAATAAATGCATTGAGACTAATCTTGTGCTGAACTTTGAGAAAATGTCATTTCATGGTTGAGTCAGGGATAGTTTTAGGACACATAGTGTTCTAGAAAGGGTATTGAGGTAGATCCTGCTAAGATAGATGTTATTACTGCTTTACCTTACCCCGCTTCTGTGCTGGAAGTACGTTATTTTTCTTGGTCATGCAGGATTCTACCGGCGCTTCATCCAAAACTTCAGCAACATTGCTCGGCCTCAGTCCAACCTTCTGCTGCACGACACGGATTTTGTGTTTGATGATGAGTGTAAGTCGGCCTTTAATCATTTGAAGCGTTGCCTGACCACAACTCCGGTGATCTAATCGCCAGATTGGTCCTCTTCCATTTGAGCTGATGTGCGATGCCTCCAACTATGTTGTTGGTACAGTTTCTTGCTCAACGGGTCAATAAGGTCCCTCATGTCATTGCCTATGCCTCCAAGACTTTGGATTCTGCCCAATCTAATTACACAACCACTGAGAAAGAACTTTTGGCTGTAGTTTTTGCACTTGATAAGTTTAGGTCATATCTGCTAGATACTAGGGTGATTGTCTTTTTTGACCATGCAGCCTTGAAGTTTCTTTTGAAAAAAGGCAGATGCTAAGCCTCGACTCATTCGGTGGATGTTGTTACTCCAAGAATTCGACATTGAGATTAAGGATAGAAGTGGAGCAGAAAACTGGGTAGCTGATCACTTGAGTCGGAATCACTCATCATCCTTCTGACCTCTCTTCCATTCGGGATGATTTTTCCTGATGAGCAGCTTTTACAGCTGCAAGGTAAGCTTCCATGGTATGCTGACTTGGTAAATTATTTGATTGCTGGTATTTTACCTGCTAATTCTACTAGGTCCCAGATTCTGAAATTGAAAAGTGAATCTAAATACTATGTTTGGGATGACCCTTATTTGTGGAGATTCTGTAACGACCAAGTAATTAGGAGATGTGTGCCTGATAATGAGTTTCATTCCATTTTACATTTTTGCCATGCTTCTTCCTGTGGTGGTCACTTTGAACTGCTAGGAAAGTGTTAGATTCTGGTTTATTTTGGCTTTCCTTGTTTCATGATTCATATTTTTGTTTTGTAAGTCATGTGAGAACTGTCAGAGGGTAGGGAGTATTTCCCGTAGGCATGAGATGCCCCAGCAACCTATACTGTTTTGTGAAGTTTTTGATGTTTGGGGAACTGATTTTATGGGTCTATTTCCTGTTTCCCATGGTTTTACTTACATATTGCTGGCTGTTGATTATGTCTCAAAATGGGTTGAGGCAAAAGCCACCCGGACTGATGATTCTGCTGTGGTTGTAGATTTTGTCAGATCGCACATTTTCTGCAGGATTGGTATTCCTAGAGCTATTATCAGTGACTAGGGCTCTCATTTTTGTAACCGAAGCATGGGTGCTTTATTACGGAGGTATTGAGTGATTCACAAGGTTGCCACAGCATACCACCCACAGACCAATGGCCAAGCTGAAATCTCGAACAGAGAGATTAAGCAAATCCTTTAGAAGACTGTTAACTCTAACTAGAAATATTGGAGCAAGAGGCTAGATGACGCTTTGTGGGCATATCGGACTGCCTACAAGACTCCAATTGGGATGTCTCCCTATCGGCTTGTCTTTGGTAAGGCATGTCATCTTCCGGTAGAGTTGGAGCATCAGGCATATTGGGCCATTAAGCAGTGCAACATGGATTTGGCCCAGTCGGGGCTGGAGAGGAAGCTGCAATTGCAAGAGCTGGAAGAGCTAAGATTGGATGCCTATGAGAGTTCACGTTTATACAAGGAAAAGACAAAGGCATTCCATGATAAGCAAATCCTGAGAAAAGAGTTTGTTGTAGGACAGAAAGTCCTTTTATTTAACTCTCGTCTCAAATTTATGCCCGGTAAACTTAGATCTAGATGGGATGGTCCTTTTGTGATTACTAATGTTTTTCCTTTTGGTGCAGTGGAACTGTGTGATGAGCGGACCAGGAGGACTTTCACAGTGAATGGACATCGCTTTAAGCATTTTTATGAGGGACCCCAGCAGCAGCCTGTGGAGGCAGAGATTAGGCTCACTGATGCCACGTACCCTCCCTAAGGAGGATCGAGAATCTTCTTCCTCTTTTCTCTATTTTTCTTTTCTTTGCACTTTTAATTTCAACTTTGATTGTTAATAACAGGATTTTGTAAATAATACAGTCTGAACCCTCCTTGTGATAATTGTTGAGATGTACATAGTTTTCAACTTGGGTATTTGTTTTTGATGGATCATTCTGGTTGGACTGAATTTCTCAACTCTTAGAATATCTGACTTGGTAGTTGATTTTGTGATGCTGATTACGTGCTGGTATTGACCCTTGTCAGATTTTAGGCCTGTGTGAATGGAATTTATTTTCTGCCATTCTTTCTTTCTTGTGTGCTTCTGCTCATGATTTTGTTCTCTAGAACTTGCCCTTTTTCTTTTTGAAACTGTATTTTCACTGGCATGCATAAATATGATAGAGGCCTTCTTTCTTTCATTTTACCACTTCGGCTAGATAAGCCATCCCTTGCATTTTATTCCCGTTGGTTAGCCCCTTTGTGCCTTTTTGTATCATCCTTGTCTTAGCCACATTACATCCCTTGCATTTTATTAAGCATTGGTTTCACCTTAGTGTTGTGTTTAAGTGTGGGGGTTGCCTAGGGCGTGCAACATTTTAAGTGTGGGGGGAGGTATTTGATGCTAATTGTCATTTGACATTAGTTTGGTCATTGTGCTTGTGTAAGTAATTGTGGAAGGAATTCCTTAAAAAAAAGAGAAAAAAAATAAAACAAAAAAAAATAGAAGAAGAAAATCTGAAAAAAATATATATATGATAGAAAAAAAAAGAAAAAAAATGTCAATTTGAGAAAAATTTGGTGTAATAATTGAGTTTTGGGGAAGGAAATGAGTTTTGTTGAAAGAGGCGATTTGTTTGTAAAAGTGCATTTCATCACTTAGTTGTTTTGAACAAACCTTTGGTTTTGAACAAACCTTTGTGTTTCTTGACTAATGCTCTTTTAAATTTCTTGGGTGCTTAGCCTTTCATTTCCAAACTTGTCCATGCCTTCACCATAGCCCCTATTACAACCTTGAATAATAAGTCCTCTTGATTTGTGCATGCATGTGTTTTGAGTAATGGAGAAGTAGAATTTGAGCAAGCTTATGGTAGGACAATTTTCTTGAGTGGAATTTGAGTGATACACTTGCTACCCTATACACTTGAGAGATTGATTGAGAGCATACCTTGAGAGGCCATTTTGCGTGATTAACATCATCAATTGAGATTGCCTTGTTTTACAATTTGAGATGAGAAAATTTCTGTCATGATTAGTTGATCTTTTGAAGTTTTACATTCTTGACAATTGTTAGAAAGGAGCAGTTTATCTTTTAATCTTTATCTTTTTTTTATCATTTCTTTAGTTTTGTTTTCAGTTTTTAATTTTGTCCAGGAGTACAAAAGGATAAGTGTGGGGGCATTTGATAATTGAATATTATCACACTTAATTATTGCATTTGATTAATGATTTTAGGGCTGTTTAGTGTGTAATTAATGGTTTTTGGTCTAAATTGAACTTTGGGGTTTTAATTGGATTTAATTCATTTTCGTGTTAATTTTCCAGATTTATATTGTTCCAGTATTTTTGATCATAAATTTTGTTCTAGGTATCCGATTAACCTCATTCTTATTTCTTTTTTCAGATAACTCAAAGAGCTACAAATGGTATTAGAGGCTTGAAGGCTAAATTCGGACAAGAAGGTAGTCAAAATTGGATCCAAAGTCAATCACGAAATTCTGGAGCTATGTTTAGTTTAATTGAGCTTAACTTTGTAATTAGGAGTCCAAATTACATTGCACCAAAGCCATTAGTTATGTTTTAATTTGGGTCGGTTTTGGGGCCCCTGACCTAGTTTAGTTTTAGGTTTAAATAACATATTAGGGCAACACAAACAGCAGCTTTTACATTTTGTGAAATTTCAGATCTAATGCCTCTCTTCTCTTTTCTCTTCTGTTCATCTTGTTCTTCTTTTTCTTTCTTTTTCGTTTTCTATTTGCGCACAGCCATGGCAGGCTAACTTTCCGTTCAATCAACCCATGAGTTGAGGTTTCTGTTGTTGAATCCAGAGGACCCGTGCTCTCAATGAACTAGATTCGTTTCTCTTCTCCCTTTACTCGAATTGAGCAACACGATTGTGTAAGTTGAATCTGAGCGGATGAGATTTGTCTATGATTTCTATATTTTGATCATCCAGGGGAAGGGATTAAATGTTAGATTTAATATTTAGGTTGATTAACCCAAAGGATTTAAAATCAAAACAGGTTGAAGTGAACACTGTGCGATGGCATGAGTGAACGCGCCAAGGGTTTGATTAAATGCTAGGTGATTGTCTAGTAGAGAGGGTTCCTATTTGAATGCAGGGACTCCGATTTGTTTAGGGTCAACCACGAAATTCAGTAATTCTTTGTCCAGTGACGGATGTCCTTGAAACGTCAATTCTGGGTTGGTTGATTACTTTTAAATTGTTAATTTCGTTTTATCTCTTGCTTTAATTTCAATCATATTAAAACCCCCCTTGTTTATTGTTCTATTTTCAATTGAATGATTTAGTCCTATGTAAAAATCCTTGGAAGATGATTCAGGTTGTCCTATATTACAAATTTCTTTATAAGTCTGGTTAATTTGAGTGAGTTCGACAGTTCACGTCACTCATCAAACTTAGTCATTAAGTTTGCTTCCTTTTGATCTATCTTTGACTTTATGGTCAAATGGTCAAACCTAGCAAAGTTTTTGTCTTCCAATTGGCCTAGGCAATGTTTGAGTGACCCCAAGCACTCCTTAAAGCTTGACGGTTTGAAAATATCTCAATTTTCTTCATTCTCATCTAACTTAGTCATTAAATTTGCTTCCTTATGATGTATCTTTGATCTTAAGGTCAAATGGTCAAACGTAACAAAGTTTTTATGATCCGAAAGACCTAGGGAATGTTTGAGTGACCCCAAGCACACCTTAAATCTTCATGGTTTGAAAATATCTCAATCTTCGTTATTCTCATCTAACTTAGTCATTAAGTTTGTTTCCTTTTGATCTATCATTGACTTTAAGGTCACATCGTCAAATCTAGCAAAGTTTTTGTCATTCAAAAGGCCTAGGGAATGTTTGCGTGACCCTAACCACTCCTTAAAGCTTCAACATTGGACAATATATCAGCCTTCTTCATTCTCATCTAACTTAGTCATTAAGTTTGCTTTCTTTTGATCTATCCTTGGCTTTAAGATCAAATGGTCACACCGAGCAATGTTTTTGTGATCTGAAAGACCTAGGAAATGTTTGGGTGACCACAAGTGCTCCTTAAAGGTTCAAGGTTTGAAAATATCTCCACCTTCTTCATTCTCATCTAAGTTTAGTCATTAAGCTTTCTTTTGACCTATCTTGGACTTTAAGGTCAAATGGTCAAACTTAACAAAGTTTTTGTGATCCGAATAGCCTAGGCATTGTTTCAGTGACCTGACCACTTCTTAAAGCTTAGAGGTTGGAAAATATCTCAACTCTCTTCGTTCTCAACTAACTTAGTCATTAAATTTGCTTCCTTTTGATCTATCATTGACTTCAAGGTCACATCGTCAAATCTAGCAAAGTTTTTATCATCCCAAACGCTAGAGAATGTTTGCGTGACCCCAACCACTCCTTAAAGCTTCAACGTTGGACAATATATCCACCTTCTTGATTCTCATCTAACATAGTCATTAAGTTTACTTCCTTTTGATCTTTCTTTAACTTTAAGATCAAATGGTAAAAACTTAACAAATATTTTGTGATCCGAAGGGCATATTTAATGTTTGAGTGACCCTAAGTACTATTTAAAGCTTCAAGGTTTGGAAATATCTCCACTTCTTCATTTTCATTAAACTTAATCTTCAAATTTGCTTCCCTTTGGTTTATATTTGACTTTAAGGTCTAATGGTCAAACCTTGCAAAGTTTTTATGATCTGAGTGGCATAGGCAATGTTTGAGTGACCCCAAGAATTCCTTGAAGCATCAAAGTTGGAAAGCATCTCCACCTTCTTCATTCTCAGTAAACATAGTCGTTAAGTTTCCTTCATTTTGATCCATCTTTGACATTAAGGCCAAATGATAAAACCTAGCAAAGTTTTGTGATCCGAAAGGCCAAGGGATGTTTAAGTGACTCCAAGCACTCCTTAAAGCTTTAAGGTTTGAAAAAACCTCCACTTTCTTCGTTCTCATCTAACTTGGCTATTAAATTTGCTTCCTTTTGAGCTGTCATTGATGTTAAGGTCAAATAGATAAACCTAGCCACATTTTTTTGACACAAATGGCAAACCTATTGTTTGAGTGACCCCAAGCACTCCTCAAAGCTTCAAGGTTGGAAAATATCTCCACCTTTTTAATTCTCATCGAACTTAGTCATTAGTTTTGTTTCGTTTTTATCTACATATTCTCATCCCATGGAACTTTGGATAGAGTTTGGGGTCACACAAATATCGTCTAGGCTTCTCGAATCACGAAAACTAGCTAAGTTTGTCGTTTGACTAAAAAGTTAAAGATAGACCAAATGGAACCAAACTTTCATTTAAGAGAAGCAATAACGAATAACCAAGACTTATTGCACTTGAAGCTTTGGGCAGAGCTTGGGGTTACACAAACATCCTCTTGGCGACTTGAATCCCGAAAACTTGCTAAGTTTGTCCGTTTGACCAAAAAATCAAAGATAGACTAAATGGAAGCAAACTTTCTTCTAAGAGAAACAATAACGAATAACCAAGACATATTCTCATCCCTTGAAGCTTTTAGGAGAGCTTGGGGTCACACAAACATCCTCTAGGCCTCTTGCATCATGAAAACTTGTAACGTTTGTCCGTTCCACCAAAAAGTCAAAGATAAGCCAAAAGGAACCAAACTTCATCTAAGAGAAACAACAATGAATAACCAAGACTAATTGCCACCTCTTAAAGCTTTGGGGAGAGCATGGGGTCACACAGCCATCCTCTAGGCCTCTCGAATCACAAAAGCTTGCTAAGTTTGTCCATTTGACCAAAAAGTCAAAGATAGACCAGAAGGAAGCAAACTTCCATCTATGAGAAACAATAACGAATAACCAAGACATATTCTCATCCCTTAATGCTTTGGGAAGAGCTTGGGGTCACACAAACATCTTCTAGACCTATAGAATCACGAAAACTCGTTAAGTTTGTCATTTCACTAAAAAGCCAAAGATAAACCAAAAGGAACCAAACTTTCATTTAAGAGAAACAATAACGAATAACCAAGACATATTCTCTCACTTGAAGATTTGAGGAGAGCTTGGGATCACATAAACATCCTGTAGGTGACTCGAATCCTGAAAACTTGCTAAGTTTGTCCTTTTGACTAAAAAGTCAAAGATTGATAAAAAGGAAGCAAACCTTCGTCAAAGAGAAACAACAACGAATAACCAAGACATATTATGATCCCTTGAAGCATTGCGGAAAGGTTAGGGTCACACACACATCCTCTAGGCCTATTTAAACACGAAAACTCGCAAAGTTTGTCCGTTTGACTAACAAATCAAAGGTGTCTAAGGAACCAATCTTTCATCTAATAGAAACAATAACGAATAACCAAAACATATTCTCATCCCTTGAAGCTTTGGGGATAACTTGGGATCACACAAACATCCTCTAGGCCTTTCGAATCACAAAAGCATGCTAAGTTTGTCCGTTTGACCAAAGAGTCAAAGATAGACCAAAAGGAAGCAAATTTCCATCTATGAGAAACAACAACGAATAACCAAGACATATTATCATCTCTCGAATCATAAAAAGTCGTTAAATTTTTCCATATGACCAAAAGGTCAAAGCTAGACCAAAAGAAACTAAACTTTTGTTTAAGAGAAACAGCAACGAATAACTAAGACATGTTCTCATCCTTCGAAGCTTTGGGGTGAGGTTGGGGTCAACCAAACATCCTCTAGGCCTCCTGAATCTCGAAAACTTGCTAAGTTTGTGCGTTTGACCAAAAAATCAAAGATAAATCGAAAGGAAACAAACTTTCATCTAAGAGAAACAACGGTGAATAACCAATAGATATTCTCATCCCTTGAAGCTCTGGGGAGGGCTTGGGGTCAAATAAACATCCTCTAGGCCTCTTGAATCCCAAAAACTTGCTAAGTTTGTTTGTTTGACCAAAAACTCAAAGATAAACTAAATGGAAGCAAACTTCATCTAAAAAAAATAACAACGAATAACAAAGACATATTCTCATCCCTTGAAGCTTTACGGAGTCCTTGGGGTCACACAAACATCCTATAAGCCTCTCAAATCACGAAAATTTGCTAAGTTTGTCCATTTGACAAAAAAGTCACTGATAGACTAAAAGGATGCAAACTTTCGTCTAAGAGAAACAACAATGAATAACCAAGACATATTCCCATCTCATAGAACTTTGGGGAGAGTTTGGGGTCACACAACCATCCTCTAGGCATCTTGAATCACAAAAACATCCTATGTTTGTCCGTTTGACCAAAAAATCAAAGCTAGACCAAAAGGAACCAAACTTTTGTCTAAGAGAAACAGCAACGAATAACCAAGACATGTTCTCATCCTTTGAAGCTTTGGGGTGTGGCTGGGGTCACCCAAACATCCTCCAGGCCTCTTGAATCTTGAAAACTTGCTAAGTTTGTCCGTTTGACCAAAAAATTAAAGATAAATCCGAAAGAAACAAACTTTCATCTATGAGAAACAACGGCGAATAACCAATACACATTCTCATCCCCTAAAGTTTTGGGGAAAGCTTAGGGTCACCCAAATATCCTCTAGCCCTCTCGAATGCCGAAAACTTGCTAAGTTTGTCTGTTTGACCAAAAGGTCAAAGATAGATCAAAGGAAGCAAACTTTCATCTATGAGAAACAACGATGAATACACAATAGATATTCTCATCCCTTGAAGCTCTGGGGAGGTCTTGGGGTCAAACAAGCATCCTCTAGGCCTCTCGAATCCAGAAAACTTGCTAAGTTTGTCTGTTTGAATAAAAAGTCATAGTCAGACTAAATGGAAGCAAACTTTCGTCTAAGAAAAATAACAACGAATAACAAAGACATATTCTCATCCCTTGAAGCTTTGGGAAGATCTTGGGGTCACAGAAACACCCTATAGGCCTCTTGAATTACGAAAATTTGCTAAGTTTGTCCGTTTGACAAAAAGGCCACTGATAGACTAAAAGGATGCAAACTTTTGTCTAAGAGAAACAACAAAGAATAACCAAGGCATATTCTCATCCCTTGAAGCTTTGGGGAGAACTTGGAGTCACACAAGCATCCTCTAAGCTTATTGAAACACGAAAAAAAGCTAAGTTTGTCCATTTGACCAAAAAGTCGAAGATAGACGAGAAGGAACCAAACTTTCCTCAAAGGGAAATAACAACGATAACCAAGGCATATTCTAATCCCTTCAAGCTTTGGGGAGAGTTTGGAGTCATACAAACATCCTCTAGGCCTCTTGAATGACAAAAACTCGCTAAGTTTCTCTGTTTGATGAAAAAGTATAAGATAGACCCAAATGAACCAAACTTTCGTCTAAGAGAAACAACAACAAATAACTAAGACATATTCTCATCCCTTAAAGCTTTGGGGAGAGTTTGAGGTCACACAAACATCCTTTAGCCCTCTTGAATATTTAAAACTTGCTAAGTTTATCCGTTTGAATAAAAAATCAAAGATAAATCGAAAGGAAACAAACTTTTATCTAAGAGAAATAACGGCAAAGAACCTAATACAACTTTCTCATTCCTTGAAGCTTTGGGGAGAGCTTGGGGTCACCCAAACATCCTCTAGGCCTCTCGAATGCCTGAAAACTTGCTAAGTTTGTCGGTTTTGATCAAAAAGTTAAAGATAGACCAAAAGGAAGCAAACTTTTATCTATCAGAAACAACGGCGAATAAACAATACATATTCTCATCCCTTGAAGCTATGGGAGAGGGCTTGGCGTTCAAACAAACATCTTCTAGGCCTCTCGAATTATGAAAACTTTCTAAGTTTGTCCTTTTCACCAAAAAGTCAAAGATAGACTAAATAGAAGCAAACTTTCGTCTAAGAGAAACAATAACGAATAAACAAGACATATTCTCATCCCTTGAAGCTTTAGGGAGAGCTTGGGGTCGCACAAACATCCTCTAGGCCTCTTCGAATCACGAAAATTTGCTAAGTTTGTTCCGTTTGACCAAAAATGTCAAAGATAGATGAAATGGATGCTAAACTTCCGTCTATCGAAGAGAAACTAATAAGGAATAACCAAGGCATATTCTCATCCCTTGAAGCTTTGGGGAGAGCTTGGGGTCCCACAAACGTCCTCTAGGCCTACTCGAATGATGAAAAGTTCGCTAAGTTTCTCCATTTGACTCAAAAAGTCAAAGATAGACTCAAAAGGGAACCAAACTTTCCGTCTAAGAGAAACAACAACAAATAACCAAGACATATTCTCACCCCTTGAAGCTTTGGGGAGAGCTTAGGGTTCCAACAAACGTCCTTAGGCAGGGTCCAACAAACGTCCCTAGGCATCTCGAATCACGAAAACTCGCAAAGTTTGACCGATTGACCTAAAGAAGTCAAAGATAGGCCAAAAGGAACGAAACTTTCATCTAAGGGAAATAACAACGAATATCAAAGACATATTCTCATCCTTTGAAGCTTTGGGAGTGCTTGGGCTCCCACAAACATTCTCAAGGCCTGTCGGATGATGAAAAGTTACTACATTTGTCCTTTTGATCAAAAAGTCAAATGATAGACCAAAAGGAACAAAGACTTTTCCTCTAAGGAGAAACAACAATGAATAACCATGACGTATTACTGTCATCCCATTGAAGTTTTGGGGATAGCTTAGGGTTCACATAAACATCCTTCTATGCCTCTCGAATCTCGAAAAGCTCGCTAAGTTTGTTTGTTTGACCAAAGAGTCAAAGATAGACCAAAAGGAACTAAACTTTCATCTAAGAGAAAATCGATGAGTAACCAAGGCATATTATCATCCCCTGAAGCTTTGGGGATAGCTTGAGTCCCACAAACGTCCTCTAGGCCTTTAGAATGACGAAAAGTCGCTGCATTTGTCCGTTTCACCAAAAAATCAAAGATAGACCAAAAGGAACCAAACTTCGACTGAGAGAAACAACAACGAATAACCAAGGTATATTCTCATTCCCCTTGAAGCTTTGGGGAGAGCTTGGGGTCCCACAAACATCCTCTAGGCCTTTAGAATGACAAAAAGTCACTACATTTGTCCTTTTGATCAAAAAGTCAAAAATAGATCAAAAGAAACTAAACTTTTGTCTAAGAGAAACAACAACGAATAAACCAAGGCATATTTCTCATCCCTTGAAGCTTTGGGGAGAGCTTGGGGTTCCATAAACATCCTCGAGGCCTCTCGAATTACGAAGAGCCGCTACATTTGTCCGTTTGACTAAAAAGACAACGATAGACCAAACAGCACCAAACTTTCGTCAAACAGAAACAATAACAAACAACCAAGACATATTCTCATTCGTCTTAAATCAGGAAAACATGCTAAGTTTGTCCAATTGACCAAAAAGTCATAGATAGACTAAAAGGAACCAAACTTTCGTCTATGAGAAACAACAACGAATAACCAAGACATAGTCTCATCCCTTGATGCTTTAGGGAGAGCTTGGACATCACACAAATGTCCACTAGGCCTCTCGATTAACAAAAAGTCACTACATTTGTCCATTTGACCACAAAGTCAAAGATAGACCAAAAGAAACCAAACTTTCGCCTAAGAGAAACAAAAATGAACAACCAAGACAAATTCTAATCCCTTGAAACTTTGAGGAGAACTTAGGGTCCCACAAACGTGCTCCAGGCTTGTCAAATCATGAAAACTTGTTAAGTTTGTCGGAATGACCAAAAAGTCAAAGATAGGCCAAAAAGAACCAAACTTTTGTCATAAGAGAAACAACAGTGAATATCCAAGATATATTCTCTTCCCTTGAAGCTTTAAGGGGAGCTTGAGTCAAACAGACATCTTCTAGGCCTCTCGAATAACGAAAAATTGCAAAGTTTGTCCTTTTGACCAAAAAGTCAATGATAGACCAGAAGGAACTAAACTTTTGTCTAAGAGAAACAACAACGAACAACCATGACATATTGCCATCCCTTGAAGCTTTAGGGAGAGCTTGGGGTGATACAGACATCTTCTATGCCTCTCGAATCACGAAAGCTAGCTAGGTTTCTCAATTTGACCAAAAAGTCAAAGATAGGCCAAAAGGAAAAACTTTCATCTAAGAGGAACAACAAAATAACCAAGAATATTCTCATCCCTTAAAGCTTTGGGGAGAGCTTGGGTCCACAAACGTCTATTGGCCATTGAACCACAAAAATCGCTAATTTGTCATTGACAAAAATCAAAGATAGGCCAAAAGGAACCAAAACTTTCGTCAAAGAGAAACAACAACGAACAGCCATGACATATTGCCTTCCCTTGAAGCTTTAGGAAGAGCTTGGGGTCCCACAAATTTTCTATGCTTTCGAATGACGAAAACTGGCTACATTTGTTTGAAAAAAGTAAAAATGATCAAAAGAACCAAACTTTCATCTAAGATAAACAATGCGAATAACAAACATATTGCCATCCTTGATGCTTTGGGAGAGGTTGGGGTCACACAAACATTCCTCTAGGCCCTCGAAACCATGAAAATTTGCTAAGTTTCCGTTGACTAAAAAGTCAAAAATAGACCAAAAAGGAACCAAACTTTCGTCTAAGAAAAACAACAACGAATAACCAAGACATATTCTCATCCCTTGAAGCTTTGGGGAGGGCTACAACAAACCTCTAGGCCTCTTGAATCAATAAAACTCGCTAAGTTTGTCGTTTGACCAAAAAGTCAAATATAGACCAAAAGGAACCAAACTTTCATCTAAGAGAAACAACAACGAATAACCAAGACCTATTCTCATCCCTTGAAGCTTTGGGGAGAGCTTGGGACCCCAAAAACGTCCACTAGGCCTTTCGAATCACGAAAACTTGCTAAGTTTGTTCGATTGACCAAAAAGTCAAAGATAGGCCAAAAGGAACCAAACTGTCATTTAAGAGAAACAACAACTAATAACCAAGGCATATTCTAATCCCATGAAGCTTTGGGGAGACTTTGGGGTCATACAAACATCCTCTAGGCCTCTCGAATTACGAAAACTTGCTAATTTTACCCGATTGACCAAAAAGTCAAAGATAGACCAAAACAACCAAACTATTGTCTAAGATAAACAACAACGAATAACAAAGACATATTGCCATCCCTGAAGCTTTGTGGAGAGCTTGGGGTCCCAGAAACGTCCTATTGGCCACTCGAACCACAAAAAATCGCTAAATATGTCCGATTGACGAAGAAATCAAAGATATGCCAAAAGGAACCAAACTTTCATCTAAGAGAAACAACAACAAACAGCCAAGATGTCCCTTGAAGCTTTGGGGAGAGCTTGGGGTCCCACAAATGTTTTCTATGCCTGTCGAATGACGAAAAGTGGCTACATTTGTCCGGTTGAACAAAAAGTCAAAAATGCATCAAAAGGAACCAAACTTTCATCTAAGATAAACAATAACGAATAACCAAGACATATTGCCATCCCTTGATGCTTTCGGGAGAGGTTGGGGTCACACAAACATCCTCTAGGCCCCTCGAACCATGAAAATTTGCTAAGTTTGTCCGTTAGACTAAAAAATCAAAAATAGACCAAAAGGAAGCGAATCTTTCGTCTAAGAAAAAGAACAACGAATAAACCAAGGACAGATTCTCATCCCTTGAAGCCTTGGGGTAAGGGCTTAGGGTCATCACAAACATCCTTCTAGGCCTCTCGGAATCAATGAAAACTTACTAATATTTGTCCATTTGATCAAAAAGTAAATGATAGACTAAAAGGAACCAAACTTTCTTCTAAGAGAAACAACAACGAGCAACCAAGACATATTCTCATCCCCTGATGCTTTGGAGAGAGCTTGGGGTCCAACAAACGTCCTCTAGGCCTCTCGGATCACAAAAACTTGCTAAATTTGTCCGATTGACCAAAAAGTGAAAGTTAGGCCAAAAGGAACCTAACTTTCATCTAAGAGAAACAACAACGAATGTCCAAGACATCTTCTCATCCGTTGAGGCTTTGAGGAGAGCTTGGGGTCAAACAAACATCCTCTAGGCCTCTCGAATTACGAAACTTCTAATTTTGTCGATTGCAAAAAAGTCAAGATAGACCAAACAACCAAACTTTGTCTAAGATAAAAACAACGAATAACAAAGACATATTGCCATAAAGCTTGTGGAGAGCTTGGGGTCCCAGAAACGTCCTATTGGCCACTTGAATCATGAAAACTCGCTAAATATGTCGGATTGACTAAAAAGTCAAAGATAGGCCAAAAGGAATAAAACTTTCATCTAAGAGAAACAATAACGAACAGCCAAGATGTCTCTTGAAGCTTTGGGGAGAGCTTGGGATCCCAGAAATGTCCTATAGGGCTCTCAAATGACGAGAAGTCACTACATTTGTCCGGTTGAACAAAAAGTGATGCACCAAAAGGAACTAAACTTTCATCTAAGAGAAACAATAACAAATAACCAAGACATATTGCCATCCTTATGCTTTGGAGAGTTGGTAACACAAACATCGTCTAGGCCTCTCGATCCACGAAAATTGCTAAGTTTGCCGTTTGAGTAAAATCAAAAAAATAAAAAAGGCAATCTTTCGTCTAAGAAAAAGACAACGAATAACAAACAGATCTCTCCCTTGAAGCTTTGGGGAGGCTTAGGTCATACAAACATCTTCTACCCTCCTGAATCACTAAAACTTACTAAGTTTGTCCATTTGACAAAAATTTTAAATATAGATCAAAAGGAAGCAACTTTCGTCTAAGAGAAAGAACACGATAACCAAGACTTATTCTCATCCATGAAGGCTTTGGGGAGAGCTTGGGACCCCAAAAACGTCCACTAGGCCTCTCGAATCACAAAAACTTGCTAAGTTTGTTTGATTGACTAAAGAGTCAAAGATAAGCCAAAAGGAACCAAACTGTCATCTAAGATAAACAACAACGAATAACAAAGACATATTACCATCCCTTAAAGCTTTGGGGAGAGCTTGTGGTCACACAAACATCTTCTAGGCCTCTCGAATCATAAAAACATGCTAACTTTGTCTGTTTGACCGAAAAGTGAAAGATAGACCAAAGTGAAGCAAACTCTCGTCTAAGAGAAACAACAACGAATATCCAAGACATATTCTTATCTCTTGAAGCTTTGGGGAGAGATTGGAGTCACACAAACATCCTCTAGGCCTCTCGAATCACGAAAACTCGCCAAGTTTGTCCGTTTGACCAAAATGTCAAAGGTAGACCAAAAGGAATCACACTTTCGTCAAAGAGAAACAAAAACGAATAACCTTGACATATTGTTATCCCTTAAAGCTTTGGGGAGAGCTTATGGTCACACAAACATCCTCTAGGTCTCTCGAATCATAAAAATTTGCTAAGTTTGTCCGTGTGACCAAAAAGTTATAGATAGACCAAAAGGAACTAAACTTTCGCCTGGTTAATTTTGAATGAGTTCCGACGATTTACGCTACTCTCCCCAAAGCTACAGGGATGCAATATGTCTTTGTTATTCGTTGTTGTTCTCTAGAC
>NSJW01000366.1:0-97500 GCA_019955255.1 Castanospermum australe
TTGGTTGCTAGTGTTTTACCTGCTGATTCCACTAGGGCTCAGCTCTGAAATTGAAAGTGAATCTAAATACTATGTTTGGGATGACTCTTATTTGTAGAGATTCTGTAATGACCAAGTAATTAGGAGATGTGTGCCTGATAATGAGTTTTCATTCCATTTTACATTTTTGCCATGCTTCTGCTGTTGGTGGTCACTTTGGACCCCAAAGAATTGCTAGGAAAGTGTTAGATTCTAGTTTATTTGGCCTTCCTTGTTTCATGATTCATATATGTTTTTCAAGTCATGTGAGAACTGTCAGAGGGCAGGGGTATTTCCCGTAGGCAGAGATGCCCCAGCAACCTATACTGTTTTGTGAAGTTTTTTAATGTTTGGGGTATTAATTTTATAGGTCCATTTCTTGTTCCCATGGTTTTACTTACATATTGCTGGCTGTTGATTATGTCTCAAATGGGTTGGGGCGAAAGTCACCCGGACTGATGATTCTGCTGTGGTTGTAGTTTTTTGTCAGGTCTCACATTTTCTACAGGTTTGTATTCCTAGAGCTTATTAGTGACCAGGGCTCTCATTTTGTAACACGAATACGGGGTGCTTTATTACGGAGGTATGGAGTGATTCACAAGGTTGCACAGCATACCACCCACAACCAATGGCCAAGCTGAAATCTTGAACAGAAAGATTAAGCAAATCTTCAAAGACTTTACTCTAACCGGAAAAGATTAGAGCAAGAGGCTAGATGACGCTTTGTGGGCATTATCGGACTGCCTCAAGACTCCGATTGGGATGTCTCCTATCGGCTTGTCTTCGGTTAAAGGCATGTCATCTTCCAGTAGAGTTGGAGCTCAGCCATATTTGGGCCATTAAGCAGTGCAACATGGATTTGACCCAGTCGGGGGTGGAGAGGAAGCTGCAATTGCAAGAGCTGGAAGAGCTTAGATTGGATGCTTATGAGAGTTTGCGTTTATACAAGGAAAAGACAAAGGCATTCCATGATAAGCAAATCCTGAGAAAAGAGTTTGTTGTAGGCCAGAAAGTCCTCTTATTTAACTCTCGTCTCAAATTTATGCCTGGTAAACTTAGATCTAGATGGGATGGTCCTTTTGTGATTACTAATGTTTTTCCTTTTAGTGCAGTAGAACTGTGTGATGAGCGGACCAGGAGTACTTTCACAGTGAAATGGACATCGCCTTAAGCATTTTTATGAGGGACCCCAGCAGCAGCCAGCGGAGGCAGAGATTAGGCTCACTGATGCCACGTACCCTCCCTCAGGAGGATAGGGAGTCTTCTTTCCTCTTTTCTCTATTTTTCTTTTCTTTTGTACTTTTAATTTCAACTTTGATTGTTAATAACACAGGATTTTACGAATAATACAGTCTGAACCCTCCTTGAGATAATTGTTGAGATGTACATAGTTTTCAACTTGGATATTTTGTTTTTTTGATGGATTATTCTGGTTGGACTGAATTTCTTTAACTCTTAGATTATCTGACTTAGTAGTTGATTTTGTGATGCTGATTGTGTGTTGGTATTGACCCTTGTCAGATTTTGGGCCTGTGTGAATGGAATTTATTTTTTGCCATTCTTTCTTTCTTGTGTGTTTCTGCTCATGATTTTGTTTCTCTAGAACTTGCCCTTTTTCTTTTTGAAACTGCATTTTTCACTGACATGCATAAATATGATAGATGCCTTCTTTTTTTTTATTTACCACTTTGGCCAGAGATAGCCATCCCTTGCATTATATTCCCGTTGATTAGCCCCTTCGTGCCTTTTGGTATCATCCTTGTCTTAGCCACATTATAAGCCTAAGCATAAAACTATTTTATTCCGCACCTTGAAAATTTATTAAGCATTAGTTTCACCTTAGTGTTATGTTTAAGTGTAGGGGTTGCCCAGGGCGTGCAACATTTTAAGTGTGGGGGGAGGTATCTGATGCTAAATTGTCATTTAGCATTAATTTGGTCATTGTGCTTGTGTAAGTAATTGTAAAATTTTTCACAAAAAAAAAGGAAAAAAAAAAGAAAAAAAATATGAAAATATATATATATATATGAAAAAAAAAAGTCAATTTGAGAAAAATTTGGTTTGTAATAATAAGTTTTGGGGAAGGAAAAGAGTTTTGTTGAAAAAGGCGACTTGTTTGTAAAAGTGCATTTCATTTAGTTGGTTTTGTGCAAACTTTTGTGTTTCTTGACTAATGCTCTTTTAAATTTTTTGGGTACTTAGCCTTTCATTTCCAAACTTGTCCATGCCTTCACCATAGCCCCATTACAACCTTGAATAATAAGTCCTCTTGATTTGTACATGAATGTGTTTTGAGTAGTGGAGAAGTAGAATTTGAGCAAGCTTTATGGTAGGGTAATTTTCTTGAGTACAATTTGAGTGATACACTTTGCTACCCTATACACTTGAGAGATTGATTGAGAGCATACCTTGAGATGCCATTTTGCGTGATTAGCATCATCAATTGAGATTGCCATGTTTTATTAATTTGAGATGAAGAAATTACTGTCATGATTGGTTGATCTTTTGAAATTTTGTGTTCCTTGTTCAAGTTTTGCATTCTTGATAATTGTTAGAAATGAGAGGTTTATCTTTTAATCTTTTTCTTTATTTTATCATTTCTTTAGTTTTGTTTTGAGTTTTTAATTTTGCCCAGGAGTGCAAAAGAATAAGTGTGGGGGCATTTGATAATTGAATTTTATCACACTTAATTGTTGCATTTGATTAATGATTTTAGAGCTGCTTAGTGTTGTAATTAATGATTTTTAGTCTTAAATTGGGCTTTGGGCTTTTAATTGGATTTTAATTCATTTTCGTGCTATTTTTTCAGATTTACACTATTCCAGTATTTTTGATCATAACTTTTGTTCTAGGTATCCGATTAACCTCATTCTTATTTCGTTTTGTAGATAACTCAGAGCTACAAATGGTATTAGAGGCTTGAAGGCCAAATTCGGACAAGAAGGCAGTCAAAATTTGGAGCCAAAGTCAGTCACGAAATTCTAGAGCTATGTTTAGTTAATTGGGCTTAACTTTGTAATTAGGAGTCCAAATTACCTAGGACCAAAGCCATTAGTTATGTTTTTAATTTGGCCCAGTTTTGGAGCTCTGACTCGGTTTAGTTTTAGGTTTAAATAGCAGATTAGGGCAACATGAACAGCAGCTTTTGATTTTTGAGAAATTTCATATCTACACCTCTCTTCTTCTCTCTCTTCTATTCATCTTGTTCTTCTTTTCCTCTCTTTTTCGTTTTCTGTTTGTGCACAGCCATGGTAGACTAATTTTTCCATTCAATCAACCCATGAGTTGAGGTTTTTGCTGTTTGAATCCAGAGGACCCGTACTCTCAATGAACTGAATCCGTTTTTCTTCCCCCTTTACTCAGTAAACAATCCTATGACTTAGCCTAGAAGCCCTTCTAGCAACATGCAATGTTCTCTCTATCTCAGGATCAAAAGCAAACAGGTCATGTGTATTGCTACTACTCCTAGTCATACAGCATAAGGCATAACAGGTAAAAACACTAACAACATACAAAAATATGTAAACTACACTAAAAAATTAGCCAAAATAAAATCAGAAACACTATCAAATAAATTTTAAAAATTATGGGACTACCACAGTAAAATTCTAAAATGTATTTTTGATTTTATGTAATTTTTTGGTGATTTTTAAAAATCATAAAAAATAAAAAAAAAATTGAAAAAGTGGTCTAAACGATGAAATTTCAAGATTTTGACCCCAGCTTAATCCCATAAGGGTTAGTTTTGCTCAGGATGGTGGATAAACTTTGGATACCAAGCCTCAGCACCTAACTCCACAGGTTAGTCCAATTATGTGACACTTGCGACACTTTCAACACTTTCGACACTACTAAGCTACTTTACTCAACTCAAGTGTGGAACAACGAACAAAATGAAATGCAGCTACTCTACTCTAATATACTGTTAACATGCAATAATCGAGATCAAAAGAACAATACAAAAATTCCCTGGAAATGGCGCCAAAATTTGACGTGAACTGTCGAACTCACTCAAATTAACCAGGCTTATAAAGAAATTTTAATATAGGACAACCTGAATCGTCTCCCAAGAAATTTTGCATAGGCCTAAATCACTCAATTGAAAAACAAAACAATAAACAGGGGGGGTTTAATTCGATTGAAATTAAAGCAAGATATAAAACGAAATTAGAGTAAGAGATAAAACGAAATTAACAAATTAAAAGCAATCAACTAACCCAGAATTGAGGTTTCAAGGACATCCGTCACTGGACGAAGAATTACTGAATTTCGTGGTGGACCCTAAACAAATCGGAATCCCTGCATTCATATAGGAACTCTCTCTACTAGACAATCACCTAACATTTAATCAAACCCTTGGTGCGTTCAGTCATGCCATCGCACAGTGTTCACTTCAACCTGTTTTGATTTTAAATCCCTTGGGTTAATCAACCTAAATATTAAATCTAACATTTAATCCCTTCCCTTGGATGATCAAAATACAGAAATCATAGATAAACCTCATCCACTCAGATTCAACGTACACAATCGCGTTGCTCAATTCGAGTAAAAGGAGAAGAGAAACGGATCCAGTTCATGGAGAGCACGGGTCCTCTAGATTCAACAACAGAAAAACCTCAACTCATGGGTTGATTGAATGGAAAGTTAGCCTACCATGGCTGTGCACAAACAGAAAATGAAAAAGAAAGAAAAAGAAGAAAAAAAAAAATGATGAACAGAAGAGAGAAGAGAAGAGAGACGTTAGATCTGAAATTTCACAAAATGTAAAAGCTGCTGTTCGTGTTGCCCTAATATGCTATTTAAACCTAAAACTAAACCAGGTCAGGAGCTCCAAAACTGGTCCAAATTAAAACATAACTAATGGCTTTGATCCTATGTAATTTGAGCTCCTAATTTATAAAGTTAAGCCCAATTAACTAAACATAGCTCCAAAATTCTGTGACTAATTTAGGTTCCAGTTTTGACTACCTTCTTGTCCGAATTTAGCCTTCAAGCCTCTAATACCATTTGTAGCTTTTTGAGTTATCTACAAAACGAAAGAAGAATGAGGTTAATCGGTTACTTAGAACAAAAGTTATGATCAAAATACTGGAACAATGTAAATTTGAAAAAATTAACAACAAAATAAATTAAATCCAATTAAAACCCCAAAGTCCAATTTAGACCAAAAACCATTAATTACACACTAAACAGCCCTAAAAATCATTAATCAAATGCAACAATTAAGTGTGATAAAATTCAATTATCAAGTCTCTACATCTATCTTATATTTGTTAATTTAGGATTCAAAAGTCTTCAAGAAGAGAATGAGATCTCAGACTTTCCTGAAAGCTTAGTAAGGGAGTCCTAAGTCAAATAGCCTTATTCAATTCAATGATTTTTTAGTTCATACCTAAAAGAATGGATAACCCAAGGGGCAACTCTTTCCTTAAAGACTCATGTTATCGTTCACGCTTCCTGGACAGGGATTCAATACTTAAAAGGCAGCTACATGTCTATTATTTATTCATACTTTTAAAATTAACGACTCTCTCTATCCTGAGTTACTCAACCAGACCCAGACCTTACTAATACTTACTTCCCGGTACTCAAATCTGCTATTTCTGAACCAGACTCTAAGACACTGGTCTAACCATTTCAAAGTGCTAGTACTCGAGGAACGACAGAAGATTGCAAAGACTCGAGAATAGAAAAGGCATTGGCATCCGGGCTAGAAAGCAAGCAAGTAGGTAGGAACGCAAGCAAGAAAGGAAAGCTAGAGAGAGACAGCCCTTTTCTAAAGTATATATAACTATTATAAAGGCTTATACTTGAACAGAATCTAAAACCATAAGGCATGGGGTTCGCTAGAAAGTGAAAACCATGAGCTTGTTAACGCTGGGCACCTCTTACTAGGTGTCCTATCGCCATCTTTGATGGCTTATAGTTTGATTTCGAATAGAGAAATTGTTTTTTTCTATTAAAAGGATAGACGAGCACACATACGTGAAAGAAAGCCAAGGAAAGAGCGGCAAAAGCTTTTTATCTTTTTTCTTTTAATTAAG
This sequence comes from Castanospermum australe, assembly GCA_019955255.1. Classification (NCBI taxonomy): domain Eukaryota; kingdom Viridiplantae; phylum Streptophyta; class Magnoliopsida; order Fabales; family Fabaceae; genus Castanospermum; species Castanospermum australe. The sequence continues at coordinate 6,063 of NSJW01000366.1, forward strand.
AAGTAGACACTATGAGGATGCCCAATGGGGAATAAGATGTCAGTTGGGGGATTCAAGCTCTATACTTTACCTCTCCCAAAAGGCAAAGAAAAGGCCTATAATCAACGTAAAGGAGAGCTCTAAGGATAAGATATAGGCAGGGATAGAACTGGAGTTCTCTATCAGGGAATTCCAAGAGTGAAATAGTGTGGTTTGATAGAACTAGGTAGTAGTTGGTCAGAAAGGAAGAGACATATACTCCAACATCCTCAGTTCGGACTAGATTCAAGGTATGCCTTTCCAAAGCCATTAGGCATAGAAGGCGAACTTGAAGAGCTCTCGTTAGCCCAAAAGTCCCCAAAAGACTTGCAGTTGAGCGCATGCAAAAGATCTAGGCCTTTTTGTTTGAGTGGGATTTCGTTTCTTTTGATCCTCCGTATGAGCCTTTGGGTGAAAGATAAAAAGTTATTCGGGTGGAGGGAAAGAGTTGGTGGTTTTTCAACTTAATCTTACTATACAGCAAAAAGAAGTCTTTATTGGGCAAGGTCAAATGGGATTGAATACATCGCTTAGGTACCAACATATTCTAAATAAGATTCTAAGTCATTGGTTTACGAGAATAGAATCCAGCTAGTAAAGCTAGTAAATTGACTTCAACACTTTTGTATTTTCTAATTCACTCTCCAGGGGGAATCCATTTTGAAATAAATAGAATGTTATTGCTAATATCATTCCACCTTAACTCTTTTCAAAAATGCAGAAATGAGCGTACCCTAAAGCTCTCCACTCTTCCCTTTTATAGCTAACCTCATTTTTTTTTCATCTCGAATTGGTCAAAGCCAAAAATCTGATAAATAGAAAGAAGATAGATCAGAAAGATATGCGGATGACTTTACTATAGCATAGGTTAGATGTTTCTGTGAGCAGTAAGCAGCAGATCTCCCATTATTTATTTTGGAAAAATGGTGGCCGCCTGTGAATTCTTTCAAGGCAAGGGGCAGCTTGGTTCGACATTGTTGTTTACTCTGATCTGGTCGAGGTAGTTTTCGTTTACCAGCACGTAAGCGGTCTAAGTTCTTATAATCGAGTCTTTTTGGTCCCTGTGAACACCTTTTCTTAATGTATTAAAGAGGGCCTCTCTAACCGGTGAAAATTTGTGGGTGTCCACTAACGGCCATTACTGGCTTGGCTCCGATATCGCAATTCCGGAAGGAGTTGATAGTTGGGCACTATATCCCTTTGGACCTGGAGAACGTGTGACACTAGGTCGGGCTTTGGCAAACTAACTAGTCACTCCTCTAGTTAAAGTATCAGACCCCTTTTTCTTTTCGTTGCCTAGGTTACACCTTCGGAATACCCTAGAACGGAATTTTACTATATTTCCCTCAATCTTCACTTTACACCACGTCGACTCTCCCTTCGTCATAAGGCATGAAATTAGACCAGGGGGAATCTCCATAGGAACTAGTCCCCTAGATTTCGTACGTAGGAGATCGAGACACAACCCCAGGACTATGAGGAAAGATGTAGATCGATCGCCTTAGATAGACAACTACATAGATGGTCTCTACAAGTCTATACATTCTTTTTGATTTCGTTCCCCCCGTAAGATCACCAATGAGGTCTGCAAGTTTCACATCAAAGTAATACTCCGATCCGATAGTTTACGATATATATTTAATAACAACATTCTAAGCTAAGAAAGGATATTTTTAGATATCGATAGTTGTCCGGTCGTACCCACCAACAGTAGTAGCTTCCAGAGGGAAATGCACCTAAGATCAAATATTTCGAGTCCGGCTTCCGTGAAAAATTCAGACTTTCTTTTTAATGTTGCCATCACATAAAAACATAAACTTTGAGGCTCAATAGCTAAATACATGGCAATTGAATGATAAGCCGAGATCATAAAGAGCATACTACGAGTAGGAAGTGGAATTAATACAATGAATTCAAAAGCATTAAACTTCTCTTGTTCAAAAGAATCAAAACACATCGAAATGGTACCAGCCTTACTTAATAATAGAAGGATTTGGCAGAAATATGTAAAATAATCCTTCTTAAAAAGATTATTCTGAAATAAATGGGCAATAGTTAGGAGAGGTACACCAGGGGTGAGCAGAAGCAAGGTTATTAGATACCTCAAGAAAGCCCAGTCAGAACCACGCGTGCAAGTTTCCTTGCATGTGGCTCATATGTGATAACTTATTCAGATTTGTGTGGACTAGCGGACCGATCACTAAGTGGGGATGCTCCCTCCAGCATGAGCGAACCTTTTCGAAATTGGTTAGGAATGGGCGTCACTATCCTAGTCCGGATCCAGCCAGGTTCTATTGATCATGTCCCTTTCCCTCTTGTCTTGGGGCATCTTTGGCTTTTCGAGAGAAAGCCCGTCATAACATAAAAGTCTTTCTCTTCCCATCTTGGATCATATTCTGGTTTGTCCACAGAAAATGAAATCACAATGCATCTTGCTTAGCAGGCGTAGCTTGGAGTGGGAGTGTAGTGTGGGTTAGGTAAGGAAAGTGGCCTCCAGATAGGAAGCCAAACCAGCCTATTAAACGCAGCTAAGCTAATATGCACCGATGAAAGCCAAGTGCTGGAGGTAAGCTCTATTCTATTCAGTTCGGACCATTGATTCCCCATAATGAATAGGCTAGCTCTATCTCTCAATTGCCTATCCGGTGCTCAAGAAGGTCCCCCAGTTCCTTGGCAGCACTTCGAGATGCATTTAGTTGTCCTACATGAGACTCATGATATTCCTCACTCCATGGCATAGCACCTTTCATTTATACATTCCGCCTGCCTGTCTAGACGTGGAGCCCTTTTTCATTATCATTTTATCGCCCTTTCTTTCCTCCCAGCTATTCATGCATGAAGATCATCGTATATATGCTCGACTTTGGTTGCCAATGCGTGTAGGTAGGAGTACATTATGGCAGAATTAGTCACCTGGGTAAACCAACCCTCCTCAAAGAAGAATTATGCTATGCCTCCCCGATCCCTATAGAGCGAAAGAGCTACCTGGTGATCCCTAAGTTGCAGCATGTCTAGTCGTTAACTCTTTTCGACACTGTCGCTGTTTCTAGGACAGACCGACATCTCACCTGCACAGGTACGTATGTAGTGTAGTGTCGGTCGCACATTCAACATAGTGTATGGACTCATATGCCTTCCAGAACTAAGGGTATTCAAGCCTGTTGTGTACGATTAGCCAGCCTTGTGGCAGCAAAAGGATGGTTAGACGTCTTCCCATACTACAGTTCCCTGCAGTCCGAACCCGATGCCATATTAGGTTAGGGAGCTGGGCTTTTTTTGCTCCTTTCACAATAAGAAAATGGATGCGCTAATGCGCAACAGCTTTCGCTAACACGCGCTCAGTCCATTGCTTGTTCCATTCGAGCTACTTCACTCCTTCACATCCCAAAGCGGGCTGCCCTCCTAGGCGCGCAACACTAAGTAATCCAAGCTAACCCATATTACTGACTAATGGTGGATAATCATATTTCTTAGAGGTACTAAATACAACTCCATGAATGAGCAAAATGGAGGTTGCATTAATGAAAAAGATCTCTGGGGAAACCGCTAAAAAAAGATTGAACATGTGGGAGGATCCGAACAAATTCTGTTTTCATTTTCCTTGTATGAAGCACTAAGTTACAAACGTTACGATCTTTAATAGGCAAGGCTGCACTTTACGCGGTGGCTAAAGGGATCACTAGACTAGTAGCTAGACCAACAATGAATATGTAATGATGGTGATTCCACACCAGGCTCAATAAAAAAATTTTATGTAGAAAAGGGATCCTAAACTAAAAAGGCATCCATGGCCCCTTTTTAGAGCGTATAAGGAGAGCTCTCATAGTAAACATTTCATAAGAAAATCTAATTTTTTTAATATAAAAAGTATAGGTGAAATTTTGAGCAGTCGGCATCGACTGGAATAATTTCCAGTTAGTATGAGGGATTAACCACCCTCAACATGAGGATTGTCTAATAAACATCCGACATCCATGGGGCGAATCGCCGATAGCAGTCAGTTGGATCTTGTGAATTAAGGTTTGTCTGACCAATATTTGGTTGATTTAACCCCACTCCACGACACACGGAGTCCTACTCGGTTAAGTTGGTGCCAACCTTTGACTGTTGCGACATGCAGTCATCAGGGTGAATCTTAGTGTTCTTCATTGTATTAGCTTATTTGCAGAACCTCGTTGGGTTCTGGCCAATGAGTCTATATGACTTAAGGCCGTGACCTGGAAGCCAGCCAGTGGGAACTGAGCACATTGGTTTTGTCTTGGTTCCAGCACTAGGTTTGTAACTGGCGTCAGGAAAGACAGAATAATTCTGCCATAAATTTGATGCGGTCTCTGTTTGATAAGCTACTTATAATGAAGGCCGTTAAGTGGCACAAGATTTTGGAAAATTTTGCTCTACTATACTAATGGTGATCTTTAAAAGGATCATATTAGTAGTTGCCAGTGGCTTCACCAAGGAACTCTGTATTGCGGCACACCATGTGGCCAAACAGGTGGTAAGGTTAAATCAAAAATCTGGCCCGCTATTCACTGCGCTTTATCTGAAACAGTGTTCTTTTTCATTACAGCAGGGATACACCGGGTGTTAGAAATAAGAATTCCTTATTACCTGTACCTATCTCCCTTTTGGGTTCAGGTTATCCTAGAATCATCATTTGGGCACGCTGACTTTCTCATCTCAACTTCCTTACTATAATAGCAAGGGGTGGGGAAGGAAGAGTGGGAAATGCATTCCTTTCACTTTATTCTGTTTAAGATATATCTTTCATTCAGTTAAAAATCTCTCCCTCTCCATCCCTTACTCATACTTTGCCATAAGTAATTCTCAAAGATTATCGCATTCGAGTCAAGGAAATGAAGACTATGCCTTCGACCGCTGAGAAGTGGATTCAAACTATGGATATGTAGCCCTACTAATAGAAGGGGTGGAGACCTGCATATCACCAAACCCGGAGCTACCCAAGAGTGAATTCTTGTCCCTGAAAGATGTAGCTATCAGCCTTTCCAAAGTAGCTCTCTGAGGAGCTGGCAATGTAGTCAATTCACTCTTTTGTTTTTGTTTCATCAGCTGTGATGGCTCTTCCCGAATCAGTCAAGAGTTCAATAGATGAGAAGCTGGATGACATTATTAGTAAATACCAAAAGGGTAAATGAGTTAGGAGTGAAGATGGGCGATTGTAAGGAAAGGAGCGAAAAGCCAGATGCGGATGAAATTCTAAGTGCTACGCTTACACCTTTTGATTAGATAACTTTTAGTGCCAAGCTAACTAACTAGGATTCGTTAAACTTTCGTTCGAGCTTGAGTTTGTCTTTACTTGATCGGGTACTCATCTATCACGCTTAGAATAGACGATAGGATACATCCCTTTGGCGTCTGGGTTTCGGTGTTAGGAGGAATCTCTATAGTAGCTACTGTAATAGCGTTCTCTGTCCAGCGAATATAGATAGGTAGGTACGACTCTTTTGAGCAATCAATCTACTTATTGCTTCCAAATAAGTCACTTCCTGCTAAAAGTAGTGCTCCTTTTGGGGTGGATTACACGAGTCTTATGAAAGAGAGCTGAGGACTATATAATAGCAAAGGCTATCTGGTCGATAAGTCAACAAATCTTCCCCTAAGGAAGACAAAAGAAGTTCTGATTCTTTCTACTACCATCACTTCTTGACTCATTTACTCAAACGATTAAGTTCCGAAACTAGTGCCTGCTCATGGAATCTCTGGTTTTGTCACTTGAAAGCTTGTCGTCTCAATCTTTCTTAAGTTAAGAAGCTAGAGCAAGTGCATGTGAAAGTTTGCCTAATACTCAAATTAGGTTCTCTTTCCACTTTAATTTTGACTATTGCTACTTCCTCGACTCGACCCTGAGATCTCAAATTCTTAACAAACAGAGACTGCCTCCACTTCCCTTAATTAGCTTGTTAAGGAGCGGGCTTGACTACATGGGGATGCCCTAGTTCAAGTATTGAGGGAAGCACATGGCATGGGAAGCATGGTAAGTAGGACAGCCAATCCTTAAGAAAGCTATCTCACTGGGTTCAGTTAGTCAACCTAAGCTAAGCATTGTTAAAAATGAGGGGAAATTGCTTTTTGTTAAACGAAAAATTATAAAGCGGCAAATCGAGAAGAAGTTTCTTATTTCGGGAAAGCTTGCAAAGAAAGAATGTATATATGATATTTGTATCACTTATCTTACTAATAATAAATAAAGGGCTGGCTTTTCGCTTGGTTGATTACTGAAGTGAAGAAAAGAAGGCTTTTGTCTCGGTAAGTCTGTTCTAGGCACTCTGTCTTTCCCCTATATACCTTCTTTTTAAAGCGTATCAGACTCTCGATCGAATGCGACTGCACCTGTCCTGCTTTCTTCGGTGCTGATACTGCCTCTTACTCTTGTGCGTAAACTTCCACTTGATTAGTCAGAACTTCTCTGTCTTAACTCGTGGACCTATCTATCCTATTCTTTTTAAGAGAGGAGGCTACATTTTCTATTCCCACCACTTGCTTTTATGTAAATAAATTAAATGTCAAAGCTTGAAAACTAAACTTGTCCTAATTTGCTACGTAAGGCACCTAAGCTTGATAGCATATCTCTCAAAGAGGTGCTTTCGGTCAATCAAGTATTAGTATATTATAGCTTAAGTTTGATAACTGTCCTTTATACAAAAAATCTGTAATTGGATTTATCACAAGCGACACTCCCACTTCTACAGGATCTTAAACCATTGGGAAAGAAGAAATAAGGAAATCGTTTATTCACCTGTAAATTTGTATCTCCTAAGGCTAGAAGAGAAGTCCTAGACACTACATCTTCCATTAAGCCATCTTCCACACACTGAATTAAGCTTTCTATCAATGGATGGCAGGGAACTTCCAAGAGATGGAATAAGATTGTCTTTCTCACTGGATGGCCTAAAGAAAGCTAGCTCGGGATTTACTATCAAGTACTGGAAACAAGGGAATAGTTCTTTCAATCAAACATGCAAAAATATTCAATATTCATTACTAGAAATAAGGAAACTCGCCTATGCCTTTACCTTATCGAAATGAAGGGGATTTAAATTCTATAGCACCTTCTTCTTCCCTCAAACCTGAAAAGGATTGTGAACAAGAAAAGAAGTTAGACCTTTTTGTGGGCTTTCGAACTCTCTTTCCTACTACTCTTTCACAAGATAGCTTCCAGAAAAGGAGACTAGCTCTTTTTGCGACTCCGTTGCGAGTCTAATGGACTGCCTTTCAAGGGCTAGAAGAGATGAGGAAAGGAATGGAGTTCGGGGATCCTTTTAAAGAAGTCTCGGTATGGGGGGAAAATCAAAAGGATGTATGTTAGTCAAATAATAAAAAAAAGTCTCACAGGGGCATAGCCCACGAATTTAATTGACGCTTGCCTTTACTTTAGCCTTGCCTTAAGACGGACTCTTGCCCTAGTTTACTTTTCATTTTAAACTTAGCGAATGCAGCATTAAATAATTGTTTTAGTAAGGCCTGTGTCTCTGTCTTTAAACTGAAAAACTAACTAATCGATGGGCATCAAAGGATTTCTGGACTGGAACCACTTTTTGAATGATGTGTTAGTAAATCTTTGGTTTGAATATGCCAAAGTTTGGACTTGGCTATACATCACATCTTTTTATTATGAAGTGGGTGTTTCGATTTATATTAAAAAATAAATAAAGTTGTAATCAACCGTCAACTTAGATAAACGACTGACCGCTTATAAGATAAGAGGGAAGAAAGCTGACATAACAGAGAATCATCACTACTTCAGAACAAGGGAATCATACCCTTGGTAAGCAGAGGAGAATACATCCTATGTTTGAAGAGTAAGCCAGATAAATTCCAGTCTTGTTCTCCAGGGCTCTGAGCCTGTACCTCGGAAGCCCTATCAAAAAAGGAGCACTGCTTCCCGGTCGCTAGCTGGGGCCAATACCCAGTTGGACAAAGCTAGCCCCGGATAGGAAGAGAAATAGTGTTGTAACTGAAGTAGACTACCAAACGGGTGTGGGGAAGAATCTTGCCAAAGGTTCCATTTTTGATTCCTCTCCAATGGTTTACTCAAGGGATTCGATTCTCTTTTACGCTAGGTAAGACCGAGAACTTGATTGCGAGTGAAGCCTCAGTAGTCTCTAATGGTGGAGGAAAGGCTTTTAGTGGGCCAGTGAATAGTGAATCTTAGGAGATTGAAGATTGAGAAAACTTTCTTGAGCAGGTAGAATTAGCAACTATAAGAACAAGAGAAAGTCCTTATTCTTATGGAAGATCGATTTACCCAGAATTAGTCGTAGCCTATGCCTTCGTCCTTTGATGATCAGACCTAAGAAAGGCAAGCGACTTAATTCCAATATAGGAAAATTCCCCCAAAAAGCCTAGAGCCTTGGTTACCCACAAGTCATAAGCTGGTAATTAGTGAAAGAGTAAGAACTTGCTAGTGAAAGACTTGAACATGAACTCAGGAGGAACACGCATGAAAGAAGCTTCCTGAGCTGCTGGCTTTACCTTCTTCCTTGGGAGGGTCACTAGCACATTAGAATGCGAGTTTAGATACTTGATAGGGATTCTCTAAAATTAGATTTTGTGAGATTAGACACGGCATTAGCAGTTTATTAGGAATAATATAGGAATAAGTGGTTCTTGCAAGAATGGTTTTTTTTTTTCAAAAAATGGGGGTGACATGTGTAACCAAGAAGAAGCTATTAGAGCAATTACCACTCTTTCTAGTGAATTCATATCTGCAGTTATGCTAGTAGAAAAGAAAGGACATCGAGCTTAGTATGAATCTTCTAGGACGAGGTCAAATGGCACGAGTGAGCTTATTAAAGTTGAATCCTAGAGGAAGATCAAGGGGGTTAGATCTCCGAGTGGGACAAATTTGGTATTTGTCTTTACAAGGGAAAGTGGTAAACTATGGATTTAAACTATGATACCGTGCCCTAAAATAAGGCACAGTCATAGCAGGGACTTAAAGACTAGCATATGATTGTGGGCATCTTTTGATTGAATAGGTCAGGAAAGAGACAACAGGTGATTATGCCTGTTCTTCCAACAGTGGAAACGCCGTAATTCCTGAGTAGTCGTAGTTAGCCTAAGGACTGGAATAAGAGGTTTCGCGTGGCTACCTACTTTTTGGCTAGGAACAACTTGCCTAGTTGGAACTTTTCTCTGCCGACTCCTGAGGCTAGAATGACATACCACAGATTAGTGCATTCTTGCCCGCTTGGTACTTTGATCCCTAATCTAGAAGATCCCGAGCCTGTAATCTTCTTTTTCTACCAAGAGAATGCCTTTCTTTTGGTAGCTATTGATTATTTCACCAAATGGGTGGAAGCTGAGCCATCTAAGGTCTATCTTCCCTACCAGATCAGGTTTTCCCAAATGCGAGTGGAGTCATCTTCTTCATCAGGTTTCCTTCTTGCAATCAAAGCAGTAGCGGAACTGGAATGAGTTTCTTATTCAATATGGTTTCATTCCACCAATCCCCTAACATAGATAGCACTGCGTCAATGGGCTTCACTTCAGAACTTTTTCTTGCTTTCCTTCCATTGTCTTTCGCTGAGACCCGTTTTTGCCTCTGCTTGCTTCTGACTCCTTATGAGCTATTTTACGACCTTATTCAGAGGGTCGGCAGGACATGGGAGCCTCAGCTCATGCATCAGTTTACCAAAATTACCTCTGCTATCCCACTTCCTTCTATTCAAAAAGGCGAGTAACCCATAAACAAAACAAAAAGGCCCTAAGAGGGCTCTTCTTTATATATTACATTCAAAGAATTGAAACCAATGGCACTCACTAAGACTAATGCTAATACCATTCTATCCCATTCAATCTGTTATAACATTAAAAACCCGAAAGGCGATAACACCCTATTCCACGACAATAACTCTTAGTCTGTTTACGAGTATGACTGCTGACTGACAGTAAGGCATGAAGTGACTTGCATCAAGAGGAAAATCAAAAGGCTAAAAGCCTATTGCTGCTGAACAAGGTATGAAGTGCTCGACTAAAAGGAGAGGAACAAGAGAAAAATGGGTAGGTTAATCAGGCACTTTCATCTCATAACCTAGGAAGGGCTCTTAACTTGCATACTACTCCTAGCATAATACGTAGCCTTAGCGCATAGCAAATCCGCCAGCCAGCCCTATGAACTAGCTTACCAACTGGACCTTTAACGATGAGACAACAAAGGACATTTAACCGAAGAGCTCTAGACCAATAGACTAATAGGCCAAGTTACACGGCTAAAAGAAAAATCACCCCAAATAGGGAGATATTGGTTCAAATCCAATTTGTGAGACGAATCCAAGCGAAAGACTCTAACAGTCAAAAGGGAAAAAGAACAACAAGGGCAAGCCGAGTAATGGGAACAAGGGTGGTGGCGACAAACCGAAGATTGCTTCCTTTGTGATGGCCCTCACAGAGCCATGGAGTGCCCAAAGAGGAACAAGCTCTCCGCCTTAATCCAAGAGGAAGGAGAGGCCCAAACGTGAAGAAAGAAGGATGGGTTCGTTGCAACTCTTGAACGCCATCAAGGCTAAGGTCGAGGTGCCCAAGACCGAGAGGAAAGGCCGCATGTATGTGATGACCAAGGTGAATGGGTTGGAGACTCGAGCCTTGGTGGATACGGGTGCCTCCCATAACTTCATCGAGGTAGATGAGGCCAAGAGACTTGGGATTCAGTATGAAGAGGAGCGTGGTTGGCTTAAGGATGTCAATTGCGAGGCTAAGCCCATATTTGGCATAGCTCGTGGGGTGAAGATATGCTTTAGGGAGTGGTGTGGCTTGGTAGACCTTTAGGTAATGCCCATGGATGACTACCCAATTGTGTTTGGGATAGAGTTCTTGGATGGTGTCTGTTCTGTTCCCATCCCATTTGCTAACACCATGTGCATCTTGAGTGAAGGGAATGCATGCATGGTGCCTAAGTCCCAGGAAGCTATACTTCAATCTATCACCCTAGAAAGACTTGGAAAGTGCCTGAAAAGCTCATTTCTTGGCTATAGAGGATTGAAAATCTTTACCTGGAATTGCATTACTAGAAATATTGGACTAATTCTAGTAGTTCCTACTTCTAGATTCAAATTTCTTCTATGCCATGCTTAACACAAGACAATTGAACATAAGAACTATCCCTTAATCCACTCTATAGATTCTACCTTGTTCACCAATTCAATGTCTTATTTGCCTGGCTGGGCATAGTCAGATCATAGAATAGAAGAATTTGCTACTAAAAGGGGATTCTATACCATTCAATAGCACCGGATTGGGATTCATTCTCCTTCAGAGCTACTTCTTTCACAACTAATTCTCTTCTTAGCAACCTATTTGGGCAAAGCCGTGAACCATACTCCTAGTAAGTCACTCACTCTCTTAAGAGAGGGATAAAACTAAGACTATAAGGAAAACAAAAAAGAGATATTCATTAAAGCAATCAAAATCAAAGCGACAAGAGAGACATTGGGTTAATAACAGACAAGAAAGCCAAGCTGCAATAGCAATCCAAGAAGAGCGCATCTTATTCTCCTTTAATAAAAGAGAAACTTGTGAAGGGCATAAGTTCTAGTAGAAGATAGCCATAGCCCATGTATTTCAGTTGCCAAATCATACTAATGAAGTACACACGCATGCGGTAGACAGTTGAACTAGTAAGACGTAAGACTTGGAAGCCTTACAACTTTATGAAGTAAGGAATTTCTTATTACCCAGTAAAAGTCATATTCAAGAGCATAAAGCTACTCACTGCAATATTTAGTATAGTGGCTGAACCCTTCTTTCCCTCTCATAGCCCTATCTAGCGGAGTTAAGCTTAAACAGCTTCGCTTTCTTAAAAGAAAAAGGAAAAAGATGATGCTAGGAATCGATTGAATCACTGATTACTTTCTATTGCTTTGCTTTCTCTTCTAGGAAAGGTAAGAGTGACTCATTAGTGATTGTTAGGTTTTTTTTTCAGTGGGTTTAATATCCACTAAGGAAAACTATTACATAGCTCTGTGTTTGCTTTCTTTAAGCGCACTCCGAACTAAACGAGCTTCACTGCGAAGTGAGATCTTAGAGTAAGGGTGATGGGTCAGATATAGAGGTACAAAGAGAATGCTTCCCAAGCCTTCAATTATAAGACTTTAGGCATCTGAATAGACTCCCTCAAAATTGATTCTCCAATCTCTCTCTTAACCCCTACACCTGACTGACTGCACCTTACAACAGGTCATAACTGCGTGACAAGCATCACATCGATAAACGAAAAAAAGGATTCAATCCAGCCCCAAGAGTACCTAGAGCTACCCTGTTTACCATATCCAATTATTAGAGGTCTGCCCATCCTAACTGTCCGACAACCCTGTGAGAACCCAGCTTGACTGCACAAAACGGGAAGCTTTTTATAGCAGGCGAGTCATAAGTCCAGCAGGTGAAGGTAGGGGAACCAGACAAGTGGGTGAACATTCAGGTAAGAAGAGGGCTTTGAATATAGGGGCTTCTAAGTGTAAAGAGGCTACATGAAGGGCCAAAGCTTCAGTAATACCGGTAAAGCTGAAAACATGAATAGGGCAAGGGGCTATGGAAGACGTGACATGCCCGTTAGCACCAAATGAATGACGCAAACTTGAGCACCTGAAGTTAAGAGAGAAGGATGCGAGTTCCTTCAGGGCAAGGGGGACATAAAGACCTAGTCTAGAGCCATAACCAAGTCCTTAGGCTTATAAGCCTCACGCAACATCCTTGTGAGATGCGCATGCAGATACAGGTTGAGAGGCCTCATACGGCCCAGCCATAGTTCAAATGGTATCCGAGGATTAAACCATACACTTGTTTAGTATTGGAACCACCTTAACTTTCATTGTTGTTTTTTCTATTATTATCTCTTATCAAACTTGTTAGATCCTTTCTCTTGTTGATAACAACTCAAACTTGTTAGACCCTGCACACTCTTAGGGACTGTGTTCACTCGCGTAAAATGTGGACAAGACTTGTTTCATACCCTAGAAGACAAGCTTTCTTCCAGGCAAACCTTCAGGACTGGTTGTTAATGAACCTTATGGAACATCAGGGTGATATCCAACACCCGAGTTGGGCTCTCTTATTCGCAACGGGTTGCTATGTTTTATGAAGGCACATAAACTCGGTTCCATTCGAGAATAATCCAAATATCTCCCAGGACCTCACTGATAACATCATCCATTTGGCTAGAGACTATGATTGAGCTCTTCAGCGTAAAAGCAACTTCATAAGAGTTGTTCCCATCTATAACATAATAGATGTCAGATGAAGACCACCAACATTGGGTTAGGTCAAACTAAATGTTGATGGTTCAGTCTTCAACCAGAGTCACTTTGTTGCATGTGGAGGGGTGTTTTGCAACCACCTTGGAGGTTTTCTGGTGGGTTTCATGGCAAACTTAGGGAACGTCTCCATCACGATGGCTGAAGTTATGGCTATTTTACATGGTCTCACTTTAGCTTTTGATTTGGGTTTCCACAAGGTAGTCCTAGAAGTAGACTCGTTGTGTGCTATTCAACTAATTTCCAACGGCTGTCCATCATGGCATCCATGTTACAATCCAATCACTCAAATCAGACTGTTACTTCAACGGACTTGGGAAGTTTCTTGGCATCATATTTTTAGTGAAGCAAATAGTGTCGCAAATCTTCTCGCTAGGCATGGTCATGCTAGACCCTTTGGCTATCATTTTATTAGTCATCTTCCCCACTTTGTTTCTATTGCTTATTTAGTTGATTGTAGTTCTATTTTCTTTTGATCTTGTAATTGCAGCGTAGTTTTGGGCTTTTACCCCGTTCAGAATTTAAAAAAAAAAAAAAAGAAACTCAAACAAGGTACTTTTCGTGTAACTTATCCTCTTCCCAACATTTATCCAAAAGGACCAAAATAATAAACACAGAAACACACACAAAAACCAAGATCTCTGACTCAATAGGTAAACCTAAGACCTTTGGTTAATGAGGAACATTTTTTCATATTTAAAGTTTTTAATATGTAGTGTTGTTCCATGCAAAATGAGAGAAAAAAAGAACAAGAGTATAATGTGAATTTGTAAAAGGTTGACGTATGGTGCTGAGATGAGACATGTATATTTCGCTCACTTTAAAACAATTTACGCCACCCACATGATCTCAAAGAGTATTTAGGTACAATGAGCTCTTGACGCATTGCCTCCATGATACAACAGCCGAGCACCACACTGTTCGTCTTCTACTCTTTGTACAAGGTAGAAGAAAGGACTCTCTCACCCACATCTTTTCTCTATCCGAGTATACTTGTGTTTTTTTGATTGTGTGTATTAGGTGGTGGTCTTAGTGGGTCTATTTATAGGTGAAGATAGTAGACAGCCCAATAAGTGTGATGTAATGGCCCAATTAAGTGTGTCGGTAATAGCCCATTAAGAATGCATTACAAGTCCACATGCTGAATTTGCTAGCCATTGGATCAGTAGAAAAGTAGAGTGGTGTTGCTCCCCACTAACTTCCCACACGTGCAAGTACCTAATCTTTTGTTCATCTATCTTGAATATGATTAAGAGCCAATTATGTACTCTTCAATGTATATAATTTTATTCAATACGGGGCATGTAACTCTCACACAATTCCATTAGTCCTATTTCAATTTCAAACTTTTATTAAAAATACCTAACATGTAGCTTAATAAAATATTACAAGATAGCATAAATTTAATATGTTAATAATATCTTGAGAAAATCAATTAGAAAATATAAAAACATATCGTTATTGTGAATAGAAAATTTACATTCTAAAATTAACAATGCTTATTTTCTATTTAAAAATAATTAAATAATCAACAAATAGGGAAAATAAGATATATCTATACTAATATTTACGCCTTATAAATTTTGGTGTCTTTACTATTTCCATGAGGAAGCAAAGAAAATCTTAAAGAAAAATACAATTTACAAATTTTAATTTAAGACTTTGTTCCTTGTGAAAAATAAATATACATAGCTAATAAGTTGATTGCTCATAAAAAAAAAAGCTCATATGGAACAAAACACACAATGCGTTCTATGCTATACGTTCAACCTTTCCCTTCTCCCTTTTGTTTGCCATTTTCCCAGATTTACAAGAACTCCGATGTCCCTATTCTAGTAAAATTGAAAAAACTATCTATGGTAGAAATAAAGTTCTAATGCAAGTCATTTAGTGAGGGCAGTTATTCAAATTGTTAAAAGCTTCTTCTATTTAATCTATATTTTTTAAATAGAAAAATAAAAATTAAATTAATATTTATATTTATATTTATATTTATATTGGGAAAGTCTAAGAAGATAAAGATAAATATTGTCATAAACCTAGGAGTCCTTATAAAGTTGGGAAATAAACTAACTAACAGAAAAAAAAAAAAAAACCTAGTATTCTAGCAAAATTGAAAAATGATCCTTCGTAGAAATAAAACTCTTAAAGATAAATATAATAGAAACCATGTTGATATAGACTTAGGAGTCCTAACAAAGTTTACGAGAAGCAACTATAAAAACGAACCCACATTGTTAAATCTTGGATGTACCTTGTTCTTGTTCCCTTTGCTCTCCGAAAGAAGCCTGCGTGCAAAATGAGTGAAGAGAAGACGATGTCGCTGATAACGTTGGACGACTTCAAGGATCGCCACATTGATCCAAACTTGTCTCCTTTCGATATGTTGGTCGAAGTTGTTGCAGTGGCCACACTCAAAAATACAATCAAGAACACCCAAGTTCTATTTCTTGCATCCCCAAGAAACCCAATGTTGTTTCCAAGGTCAAGTTTCATCTGGGTCCAAACATCATAGAGGCAGAGGATGCAAGTGAAATCTCAAAAAAATAGGGTTTCCCCAAGAAAACCCATAAGCCTGGGCTATAAGTTCATAGATTCTGACATAGAAGGAGCTCTGAGAATCAATGGTATCAAGAATGGAGAACTACCACCTATCCTTGAAAGTGAACCCCATTTGAAAGAGGGTGATGATGATAGGATTCTGAGGCTGAGGAAAAGGACTGTTTTGAAGCCCCCAAATTCAACTCTATTTTATGAGTGGGTTCCAGAAGAGTCAAGCAAGAAACAGAAGAGGAGTTCAAAGAGTGGTGGAGGAACCAAAAGAGATAACCAATTGAAATTAAAGCAAGAGTTGCCAATGGGTGCAGCAGAGTCCCAACCAAATTTGCCTCAGGAATTCAAGAACAAGATTGCTGAAATGGGTGGCAATGAGATCACTCTGGTTATCGAAAAGGCTCTGTATGCAACCAATTTGAACCCACAGAACAACCGGCTTTCCATGCCTTTGAAACAGATGAAGACACCAGATTTCTTGCAGGAATGGGAATTACTGCGGCTGTTGCAGAAAAAAACCATAGAAGTGCCACTGATCGAGCCCTCACTTGAACTCAGAAACATAAATTTGGCTAAATGGGACATCCCAAAGTTTCAGGCCCCACCAACTCTTTCTTTGTGCTCAGATCTTCTTGGGTTAAGGTGGCTGCGGCTAATCAACTCAAATCGAAAGATGAAGTGCAGATTTGATCATTCCAGGTTAAAGGACAACTATGCATGGCTCTTGTTAAAGTAGTCAAAGAGTCTTAATTTTCTGGTTTTATTTATCTGGTAACACTGTTCAAGATCAAGACCCAAGAGAGGGGGAAAAAATAGAAATACTGTCACTTTTCAATTTTGTTAAGGACAGCTTCCCCATTAGTTAGAATCTTAAAACTCTTTACCGAAAAAAAAAAAGAGAAAAAGAATCCTTAAACTGGATCTTCATCTCATTTTATTATTAAATTTGAGATTAAGTGCTTCTTTAAAAAGTTCGGTTTCACTGGGTTAGAAATATAGGACAGATTTTATTACTTGCTAAACTTTCATATACATTACCCCTGAAGATTTAATTAATGACACTGAATTGAATCTTATTCAGTTATTTCATATGTACAGGACAGATTTTATTACAACTATATGCTAGATGTAAATTAGTAATGATAGAAATAATCTCTAGATGGAAATTAAATCTTGGATTCTTCTCCAAGTGTTGGTTCTTACTGAAAAGACATAAACAGGTTCCGTTACATCAACATGTAAAACTATGCAGTCATCACTTGAAGGATCATATAACCAAACCCATTAATGTTTCCATTTTGTAGAGCTTTTTGTGGAACATGGATTTGGGATTATATTGTAGAATCTAGGTGATGGATACACAAATGAAAGTAATGATAATCTCTGGCAAGTGGCCATTGCAAAATTTTGATTATAACAGTTAAAGTCCATGCACAAACCATGTAAAGATGATGTTTTTCTTGTAAACAAGTTTTTATGATAATTGTTTAGTTAGATATTGATATTAGCAGGTTTCACTTGTACCCATCTTCTTTGAAGGGTACCGATACCCTTTCTATATATATGTGTCAAAATATAACATGTTAGTTAATCATTTTTTTTAATCATTATTGGTTTACCTATTTATCCAGCAAATAATATGTATTTATTATTAATTCATATTCTAAATTTATCTTATTTACAATTAAAATTGTCCAAATCCCACATCATATTTGTCATTATAAAAAAGAAAAATATTTTATCGAACATTTTATGATAACACTATAAATTACAAAAAACGTTTTAGAAAATTACTTTACAGAAAGTTAAGAGAGAATGTTAGATAAAGAAATTGTTAGAGAGAGTTACTGAATGTCAGAAAGAGAGAAACTGTGAATTTGTGCTCCCAAAAACTCCGTCAAGCTCAGATTCATGGAATCTCATTTTGAATGAAGTGAAATAATATTGAGTTTTTCTTTGTTTGTGTTTTCTATATGGGTTTTTGGTTTCTAAGTTGTTTAGGGTAACGATTTTTGGTTTTTGGGTTGTTTATGAAACTCGTTGAGATATTAGTTTTTGTTTTAGGAAGTGATTGCTTACTTGGATTCTTTTCTAAATAAAAGAAATTTTGTGTATAAAATTTTAATTAATGATAAAAAGATTTAATTTACTAGATCAATATATTATTATTTTTTATTAAAAAAGGTTGAAAGAACTCTCAAGTACACTTTAGAGAGAAAAGAATAATGTTTTAAATTAACGATTCATGATTTAATAAAATACAAGCATGTAAATAATAAATTTTGTAATTTGTTAAAAAGTTTTTCTTCTTAAAATGCATTTTTCATTTTAAAAAAATATAAATATATTTAAAAAATATCAAAATAAGATGTGATGCATCAATTAATTAATACCAAATTTAGTTAACAACTTGAATTCCCATGAAAGGTAAGAAAGTGTGGCCTAATTTCCCATTTCTTAACTACAAATATTAATTCTTTAAATACAAAAAAAATTATTATCAAATAATATTTTTTATATTAATGACTATCATTAATTACGTCATATTTTTGGTACAATTGGAAACTAAAAAGATGGAAATCAAGGTATTTTTTATATATTAAAATATCATTAATAGTAAATACATTTTAAAATGAAATATTAAAAAGTTTATATAAAATCTAGTTTTTCTAAAAAATTATTGGTACGTCAAGTGTTATAAGGAGGTAATTTTCATTAAAAGCAATTACTTATACTAAACGAAATGATATATAAAACTAACATAATTTATGATATTCAATCTAGGTCAAGCTTACTCCAATTTTTTTTGGGCAAAAACATATCTTTTTTCCCTTCAATTTCACTGTAGAGTTTATTTTTGCTTCGTAATTATATATTTTTTATTATATGGTGAGTTTTGTAAAGATATGAAACAAAACTTAATTAGATAATATAGTTATGAGACGAAAATAAAATTATTAAGAAACAGAAAATGAAATACTTCTTATAAAACAATTTTATGCATGATTTTTTTTTAAATATCTATAATTATGAATTAAAAAAATTATGTTTTTCATATAAATTGATTACCAAAAATCATATTAAATTCATTTATAACACATAGTTAGGATTTAATATTGATATTTGAGTTTATTTAAGAATAGAATAATGTTTTTCTCTCTATATTACAAGGTTGACCAAAATATAATTTGATACTCCAAAACCACTAGGAGTGGGTTAGTAGTATAGGATTTGATTAGTTCGTAGGTGATCATAAGTTTAAACTTTCGTATCACTATTGTAAAAGAAAAAAATACTATTTAATATTATTTTTTTGAAAATATTTCCATAATTTAATGCTATGTATGTTCTTTTAATGCACAAATATAAAAGTTGAAAAAGCAAACTATGCATAAAATTCATTATAAGAAAATTCTCACTTATGATCATTTAACTTTATTTTTATTTTCTTTTTATCTTACAATTATATTATTTTATTTTTGTCTCAAATTTTTTAAAATCTCACTAAGTTCGTTCTATTGACTAATTAAAAAAAGTCTTAAATACAGTAAATACTAACTGTGCACTTGTACTCACATATCATGTAAGCAAGTTTTGTTAACATTTATATCGGTGTTAGTAATTTAGACAAATGAAGTAAGTTTTTCAAAAGATTTAAGATAAAAATAAAACAAATGGGAGTGCTACAATGTTCTGAATAAGATGTTAAACATTTACTCATTAATAGTTCTTATGACAAATGTTTAAAATTTATTAATTAATAAATATTTGATAACTTATTAGGATATGATACCCAGAAAAATATGTATAAAATATGTCCTGCCAAAATAATCCCTAGAAATAAAATATGTACAATTATAGAAAAATAAAACATAAATTAAAATTAACGAAGAAAAGCTATAATTTTACCCTTTTGTTTTCTTTAAACCTCAAAACCAAATTCTTATTTAGGCCTCAACATTTAGGTCGAAGTATCAACTATCAAGTAAACTAGTCAGACTACAAGTTATTTAAAAATACAACGAAAATATATTGATATATTGATACTTTTTTATTTCTCATTCCTCGTATTTGATTCATACCAAACAGAATAGTATTGCTTAGGCTTTGTTCAGATGATTTAAGTAGAGATGATAAATTTAAATAATTGTAACAAATTCTTAATATTATATATAAATATTTGAATTTCACATCACACATCGAATATGTGAAGCCTTTAGAACAAGTCTCTCTCTCTATATATATATATTGGTATAAGAACAAGTCTATATTTGTTATAACTAGAATAACTCTTCAAAGTAAAAAAAGAAAAGTCAATCATTGCTTGCCAAATATGAACTTTACTGAATACTTTTAATTAAACTAAGGATATCCATATATAAATAAATATTTTTTGTAGATATTTTCTATATAGAGTATCTTTATCACAAAATTTGAAAATTAATTTTATTCATAACTATTTTTTAAAATTTATAAAATAAGAATTAATTTAATTCTAAAATTTCTGTGATTTTAGTTCTATACATATAAAAATACACTCAAATTTAATTCGATTTCAATTTTAATTATCTGACTTAATAAGTTTGTCTTTATTAATTCAGTCATTTTATTATATTAATAAGGATAATATAATAAATTATTGAAATACATTAAATTCAATTTATTTTTAATATATTCTCAACATAAAAAATCATTTATAAATCAATTTAAATATTATATATTTTTTAAATAAATTTTAAATATAATAATTAATTTTTAAATTAAATTGATTCAAATCAAACTAATTAATTTTTTATGTCTCCAAAATCACAGTGTAATTTTTTTTTTTGGCCTTTTTTCTCATTTGGTTAAAGAAAGTTATATTCAATTTGTTTTTACTAAATACACTCTAAAATTTACCACACCAAAAATGAAAATAAAAAAGATATCTGGAGTATATTTGGCAAACGAATCACCTTTCTGATTGAGTTTGTGATCTTCATTGTGTTGTCTATCAGGAAAACGTGGGCAGCCAGTATTGTATTCGTAAAGAACCAATTGGAGAGAATGGGGATGATAAAAACGATCAGGGAGTTTAATGAGCCGTTCGACCGGGTCAAACAAAAAAAAAATATTGGTTTGTATAATTGGATTTAATCGGATAAATTTTGATTAAAATAGGCTTTAATGAATTTAGATGACATATTAGTTGTTAATTCGATGACTTAATTCTTTATTTAATAACTTGATTTTTTTATTTTATTTTATTTTATTTTTTTGTAATAATTCTTAAAAAAATTAAAATCTTTTGACATTAATTTTATGTTTTGATTTCTTTTTTCTCCTCTTTTTCATTTTCATTTTTTTTTATACTTTTCCTTTGTTTTTGTTTTTGATTTTATTTAATTATAATTGGTTCTGAATTTTTTTTATTTACAGTTTGTATAACTCAATTATCCAAATTAATTCAACTCAACCTTAATAGATTTTGATTGATTTGAGTTACTTGAAAAAAGATTACAAAACTAACTTAACCTAATTCAATTAAAATTAATTAATTTATATTTTTTTTCCTTAAGTCTTATCTTAACCGGTGAGCTTCCCTAAGAATGATGTGTAAGTGTAACCGAACTTCAATCAGAAAGGCCAAAGCCCTAAAATTCTACACTTCTTCCGATTGCTCTCCTCTGACCACCATGCACCATCATCTAAAACGATCTTGTCCGTTCGACTCCGCCGTACTACCACAGCTTCTCTGCTACCGCGGCAGCTGATTGCTACCTCTTCTCTTCATTCCCAATCGCAGGTTGCAATCTCTCTGTCTCTCCTCCCAGTTTCTTAATTTTCTGAAATATTAATAAGCACACATTGTTAAAGCATAAACCAATGCAATTGTGGCAAATTTGTTCAAATTGATTTGGTTGTTGAGAATTTGATGCATATTCTGGTTAATTAACTGTGCAGCTGAGTTCTAGTATTTTCTCTCTTGCCATAGGTATGCAACTCTTGTTGCCCTTGTTCCCTGTTCTTGGTTATCTTGGGGTTTCAAAGATTTGATTTGGGTATGACGTTTATGTTCTAGGCAGATTAAGGTTATTTGATTTTCTTAGTACAAAATAGCATTGTATTATTTGTTTGAAGAAAATGCAAAGCTGCAAATGTTTTCTTTTCTTTTTTTTTTTCTCATTTCCTTTTCCCCCTCTTTTTGATCCTCAACAAAAAAAAAAAAGTGTGTGAATTGTGATATTTTGTGGAGGCTTTCCATTTCCATTCTATATACAAAAATATTCAGCGCTTTGTTTGTGACCAATGGGTTTTGGACTTGGTTTTATGTGACAGACTGACAGTGCAGTCTCTTTTCCTTCTTAAATTAATGGGGAACTTGACCAATGATGCCAGTTTCTAGCTCCAGTTCTAAAGCTCCATGTTGTTGACCACAGTGCTGTTCACTTTGATTTGCATTACGTAAAGCTACGAAATATGAATGATTCTTAACTATCTGCAACCAGGTGTGCTTGGATATGTTGTGCCTAACAAAACCCACATTCAAATTAATAGTACATTTTATCTTACTCTGCTAAAGAAATTTAAGCCAATGATCCTTTTTCTCTGAAAGGCGGTTCCCTCTTAAAGAATAAAATTTTAGGGTGAGGTTATCAACATTACCTACCCAAGTGCTGTGTAACTTACCTATCAAAAGTTACAAATCATGAGGAAATTACATATATGGTGCAGTTTTATATTCTAATCTGCTTTGTCAGAAATTGAAGACATGGAAAAAGAAAGTGTAATTTATGATCTCTGTTATTATTTATTTTGTAACAATTTAAATCATTTATTACCTCCATATTCTGCCGCAGAGATACAGTATGCCATATTCCATTTTCATAGTGTTAGCCATTGTTGTATTTCTGATCGAATGTTCTGACTATGTTTACTTAATGGTGACTATCTTCTGTTGCTACTGCATTTTCCCCCCACATAATAATTTTTCTTTTGCATATTTAGAATAAAAGACCATGAAGGGTACTGAACCTGATATAAAAAGTCGTCCCCAGGAAAATGATGCAGAAAATGAATCTCAAACACCACCTGGAGTAGTGATTAATGTAGGGCAGGAGAGTCAGAGCCCCAAGGATTCCTCTGTTGCAGATAGTAACATGGTCATTGATACCGACACGAGTGTACAAGTCCAAGTGTTTGTCCTGTTGACCATGGTCAGATGGAAAATAATAATAAATTTCAGAGCTCAAGTATTTCCCCTGATGAAAAAATTCAGATTTGAAGTCTTCGATCCCCAACGCTTCCTCTGTTGATATATGAATGACCAATACTCATGTAAAAAAATGAGGAGATATAAGTGGCTCCGAAGATTGGCATGGACTTTGAATCAGAAGACCATGCTTACAAGTGTTATTTTATGTATGCTCTTCTGCAAGGTTTCAGACTTTCAGCATAAGAAAGGATTTGCCAACAAAAGTAGGCTAAATGGTGCAGTGGTTTCCAGAAGATGCACTTGCCATATAGACAGGGTTTCCTATAAAACAAAATGCAAACCTGAGGAAATCTCGGCAAGAAACAAGGACAGGTTGCTTGGCACATATGACTAATGCTCGTCAGCCTAACGGCAAGTTTCATGCCACTCATTTTGAAACACAGCACAATCATGAGTTTGTAACACCGTGTACAGCTCATATGTTGCCATTGCAGAAAAGATTGAGTTTTGCAAAAGCAGTTGAAGCCAACACAACTAATGATACTGGGTTGGATGGTGTGCCAAAACTGGGAATTGGATTTGACTCAGAAGATCATGCTTATGAATTTTACAATATGTATGCTAGACATGTAGGCTTCAGTGTTTGAAAAGATTATGTAAATAGGAGAAAAGTCGATGGTGCTGTAGCATCTAGAAGGTTTACTTGCTTTAGAGAAGGTTTTTGGCAGAAGGACTAACAGGATATGAATGTAAAGAAACCTCGGGAGGAACCTAGAATTGGCTGTTTAGCACAACTGGTAATTTCTTGTCAACCTGATGGTAGGTGTCACGTAACTCACTTTGAAGAAAAGCGTAATCATGACCTTGTTGCTGCATGTAGAGTTCATATGTTATGATCACAGAAGAGATCAGCTATAATTCATGCTGTTGAAAGCAACCTGGTAGATGGTTCCAACTTCCAAGGTACTGCCCAAGTCAGTCTCTGAATCAAATTTAATGACCGTTGAAGGTTTTAATGATCTGGGTTCTGATCCCATAGATTATGAACATAAACGACCTTTTAAATATACAAGACAAATGAAAGAGGCAGAAATTGAAAACATGAAGCAACATTTTCAAAGCAAGCGATCAAAGAATCCTTCCTTTTTGTATGCTTTCCAGCTTGATGCTTATAATCAAGTAACTAATATATTTTTTTGGGCAGATGGAAAGATGGTGGTAGACTACAGTGACTTTGGTGATGTTGTTTGCTTTGATAGTAGTTACAGATTTTATGAAGATTCCCACCGTTTTGCTCCATTCCTTGGTATAAATAATCACAAGCAAATGATTGTCATTGGGGCTGCACTTCTATATGATGAATCTGTGGAATCTTTGAAGTGGCTGTTTCAAGTTTTCATCTAGGCAACGTCTGGAAGAGAGCCTGAGACAATCCTTAGATCAAGATGTGATAATAGCTGAAGCAATTAAATCCATATTACCTCAAACAAATCACCGAATTTGTGTATGGCATGTCTACCAAGATGCTCTCAAGCAACTTAAGTCATATCACATGTATGTGGGATTTGTTTCTTTTGTTAATGATTTGAGCAGCTGTTTTTTTCATCATGAGGAGGATGAGGGTTTTGTTAATGCATGGAATTGAGTGCTCTCTTGGACATGTATGATCTATGGGATAGTGAATGGTTCCGTCAAATATATGAAAGCAGAGACACATGGGCCATAGCATACGGAAGACATACTTTTTGCGCTGACATAACAAGCGTGCTTGCTACTGAGAGAAAATCTTCCTGGCAACTTGCAAAAGTACCTAAAGAATGACTCATTTGTGCTTCCATTTTCCAAGTATCATGGGAAGGCAATGACTGATTGGTACTACAAGGAATTAGAAGCCAATTATGACATGAGCCAGCCTATGCCAGCACTGATGGGAGATGTCATTACGTTAAAACATGCAAGGGATCCATACACACCAAAGATATTTGAGTAATTCCAGAAAGAATATGAAGCATGTTTAAATCTTGTGGTAAAGCACTGCATCAAGAGTGGATCATTGTACAATTATAATGTTAGCATATATGAACAAGTTCGAGAGTATACATTTACCTTTGATTCAACTAATGAGACAGTCACTTGCAGCTGTATGAAATTTGAGTATATGGGAGTCTTATGAAGCCATGCATTAAAAGTTCTTGATTATAGGAACATAAGGATAGTTCCATCCCTATACATCTTAAAAAGATGGATAAGATGGCTCCTAGTTAACCAAGGTACTTGGCTGTCATTTTATCATCATTACTGATACAAAGTAGCATTTCATTCAGCTACGAAACTTCGAAGTAGAGAAAAGGGTAGCCTTTGTATTAATCTTATATGAAAATTGCACATTATATTCCTGAAAAGTTAGTTACATTTGTAACTTTTAGATCAGAATTCAGATATACATGACAACTCAGATTGTTGACTTAGACCTGCTTGGGAGATTCTTCTTTGTGCATTTCCCGGTTGTGAAGAAGTAGCATTCAGTAGCATACCTGCTTTCCTCGGAGAGATTCCTTGAACTAGTATTCATAAAAATAATTGATAGGTTGCCTTAAAACCATTCATAGTCAAACTGGTCTTCATGAAATCGCCATTAGAGGTCTATTCTTTGGTGATGCCAATTTGTCCATATTCTAAGGCCTAAACCCACTGAAATTTTCCAATCCGGTTATAGTTTTTTTTTTTCTCAATATTATTTGTTTTTAGGCTATTTCATTAGCCTTATTTAAGAATTCTGAGTCGTTTTAACGACTTGAACCTATGATTTCTGTCAAAATTCATTTTCACGCCACTCACCTTACCACTGGGGTTGTTACAATTTGAATCTAAAATTCTCATCTACTCCACGTATCTGACCACTTGAGTTATTTGCAGATGGCTTAAGAAAAGATACTTTTAACATTATAAAATATAAAATGGCTCAAAGAAGATTATGAAATTTATAATTTGAATATCAATCGGGGACAAAAGAAAAAGAGAGTGGGAGTGAAAAAAAAAGGAATAGGAATAGCAGTCAGAGAGGGCTATCAATATTGCTCTATACTCAGAATACACCAAAGGACACGCTCATATTTGGTGCCTAACTAATATAGTACGACCCCATTTTCTTGAAGCTATATTTACAGTTTTAGTCTGATCTTCAGCTTCAACAAGTAGGACACTGTCGAGTGATACTCTGCTCTTGGAGTAAAATTAGCAGTAATTTCTGTCATTCTGGTTTACATGCTGAATATTTGGTGATGTATTCTCAGAAGTTGTAATCATGGTGGAATTTGAAGTGAAAGGATGAGTCAAGGTGCGACCATTCTTTCCCTTAAAATTCTTGTTGCCATTGTTTTTCAATGAAGGTCTCTGAGGAGGTAAAGAGGTTTTGCTCTCTACCACACTGGGAGTGGGTCTTTTTCCCAGTTTGGGTGATTCAGATTGTGTCAGTGGATCCTGCAAGAATCAGAAATGACCTTCTATCAACTTTTGGCTATTAGGGATAATCAGTAACAACTGGATCATGTTGCTCTCAAATCCTTGGCTTGGACTTGGTAATGATCTCCATCAAGCAAACGCAGCTTGAAGCTCAAATGGGCAAGATCGTTCTAAACTGTAAACGATTGAGAAAGATACCTTTTTTGTCTCGTTATTTGATGCTTCTCTTTCCTTGTAAAAATCAGGTACTGGCCTGGCTTTGAAGCAAAAGCTTAGACGTAGTTTTCTAATCTCTGTCTTTGATTTCTCCTGACAGTAAGAGGATTGTATGTTACTGATTAAGCTGAACTCTGAGGAACCAAGTAAGATAATGTTCACAAAGACATTTTACACTTGGTGTTAATTTTACTGGTCAACCCACCTTGAGTTTTGTACGCAGCTGCACTTTTTGTGCCTCATTGGCATTGAACTTTTCTTCGAGTTTCTGAAATTGATGAAGATCAATAGACATAGGAAGAAAAGTACTTTAGTAAATATATAAAGTAAACCTCATAATCAACTGAATCAGAAGAGAAAATATCGGAGTTTTGCCTTCTTTCTTCTTGCAGCCCTTTCTTTTGTCCTCAAGCTGAAAGGGGAGGATATAATCGAGGATGTCATTTTATCTCTGCATGCATTTAAAACATCGGAAATATTGGTCTAGAAACAATAACCAGAAAAATCAAGCCCCTTTAAGGTAGAGGAAAGTGCTGGTAAAGGTACTTGCAAGAGAGCAAGAGCCATTTAGGTCCAGCTGTATGGTTACCTAGGCTGATCAATCAATAGGTGTTTTGGTCCTATGATTTTACAAAATTAACATGCACGATGGCAGGATGTGATCAGCTAGAAGATACTTGTAAGAAAACATTTTTATCATATGATTAACAACTTACTAAAATCTGGTACCTTTTATTTTCTGTGAATGGGGTCAATGAAGATTGCTTTTGTAACTCACTCTTAGAGGCCTGCAATTGGAAAATGACTCACTTTAGCATCCTTGACAGCTATTACAACTTGGAAGATCATAGCAAAATGGAAGCTGAAGGTTTAGTAAGAAGGTATATAATTGAAAAGGCATAGCAAGGAGGCTGGAATACCATGGTTGGAGGCGAGCTATCCTTTGAAGCCTTGGAAGAACCAGCACTAACTCTTGTACTTTCAAATTTCCTCATAATTGATGCAGTCAATCTATTAAGTTCTCTAATGGGTGTGAAATTAACTGACATGTGAAGCAACTTAGGAGTTGATCTCTTCTTATCAGCAGAGCTTAATGCAGGCTTGTTGCTCATTGGGGTAGCAATATTATCTTTAGTAGAAAAAATAGGAGCTGTGGATTTGACTGGTGTAGACGTGATCTTGGGGGTTCCAATGGCCTTCAACAACTTGAAGGAAGATACTGGTGGTTTCTTCTTGCCCATCATTTGCAGAACTTCCTGATCAGAGTTGGAACCCTGCTGCAATAACTACCCTCATGTCATTGCCATGTACCTCAATCAAAAACGGGAAAAAAGATTCCTGTTAATAAATCAACAAAATTACCTTCGGTATTGGTGTGTCCATTGGAGTTGTCCCACTAACCTTGCTACTTTCAGGTAAACTAGCCTCTATGTTTGAATTTGAGTCATACCCAGTGGCTGTGAGCATAGCATCTGGCTCAGATTTCAAAACCTTTGCATCTTCTTCATTGAGAACCAGTTTAGATTTTGGACTTGTATCAACTACTGCCTCATGTTCTTGCTCTGTGGCATTGTTTGCTTGTTCAAGCAAAGCAGCTGCCCTTTGAGCAGCAAGTTTCTTGTAGTGAGCTTCAAAGAAGGCTTTCTTCTGTGCAACTGAACCAGGTCGTGTATACCTCTCTGCCTCTTCAACGTAGCGGTTGTGAGAGAAAGTAGACCATTTCTCCCATGCCAGGGACTCTGACGTGAACCTCCCAAACGAGATTGACTGCCCAAGTGCATGAATTGGGTTGCTCTGAAACGCACAAATATCACAGGTTTTTCAAGTTGAACCTTCATCGAAGATTGGAAGTCTTACAAAAGGGGAAAAATAAAATAAAAAGCTTAAGTTACTGCATTATGGTTATGGTTTTAGATTGCTGCAGCAGTCGTGATGGCTTGTGATTGTAAAAATTATAAATACATATAAAAAAATACGATTGATGCAGTTACAATAAACTCCCACGACAATAATAATATCGTGATGGTCTTGTGATTATAAAAATTACAAATAATTATAAAAAAATAATTGATGTAATTACAATAAACTCGCACAACAATAATAATATAATTACAATTGTAGCTGCGATTATAATTTAAAATCATCATAAGCAGTAATAGCAAATCTTCAAGCCCATAAAAAGCCAGTCCTTAAGCCAAAAATTGCAAGTAAATTCAACTGGTGAAAGCAGAAATGAACAACAACTGAAATTGCAGTTTTCTCTTTTATTCCCATTCTTTCATAAACTGCACGAAAAACTAAGGAAAAGTGGAAGGAAAACAAGGAAAATAGCAAATGGAAGGCATTTCACAGAACTTAAGAATCCAATCAATAATACAAATTTTGGGTGACAGCAGTGACTGCTAAATAATGAACTGACCTCGTTGGCTTCATTGGAAATGCCGGAAGCATAACAGAATGGTTGTTGCACGAGACAAGCTGAGTCTCCCATATTTCTCTGCAACGTCGAAACATCAAAAGATCCAAACATTACCATAATTATTAGGTTTCTCTTTGATAGTTACTGTTGTTTTATTTTATTCTGCCGTTCTCATGTCATTTGTAAACCCATTCAAATTTGAAATTCAAATAAAAAGATTTGGAAGTCCATTATGTGGAAAAGCAGTAAGAGATCCACAAGGAGCAGTGTAGTGCAATCTTTTTTAGTTCCGAAGTGGGGTCTGATAACCAATCTTTACACCTTGGTTCGGGCCCACATCTAGAAAACAGCAACCAACTCAACACGTCTAGTGATGGCTAGTTTGAATTTGGACAACCTTCAATTCAAATTATGCTAAACCTAGGAAGAGAGTATCTTTTTATTTGCCTCATTAAAGTTGATAATAGTAGGAGCAAGAATGAAAACAACAGTTTTGGACTAGATTAAGTGGTTTAAGGAATGCTTGATATCTAGTCGAAGTGTTTGAAGGCCTGCAATGACATTTCAAAATTTAAATTAGAATGAGCACCCACAAGTATATAATAAAAAGTTATTCAAATTGTGTACTTAGTTTATTGAGCCTTTATTTATAGGCAAGATATTTTTATTCCTTTAGGAGTGTTTAACCTTTAGGAGAAAGGGTAATACTTTAATTAGGCCCACATTTATAGGGTGGAGGATCTATTCTTGCCACATCAATTTGATTGTTAGTTATGTCATCTTTGTAGAATCTGCGTTATAACCGTACTAAACAATAATTAATAAGAAATTTATATTCTTTTAGAAGCTTCAGCTTATGCAAAGCCATGTCCTATTCTACAAGAAGGACAAAAGTGTTGCAAGAGAAAGTGGGTGGTTGTTGAAGTTATAGAACTTGAAGATGTAACAAGACGAACCACTAGTAGTTGCAGTATCACCAAGGCAAAATAACTAGGATGTGGACTTTGGATGGTTAGTACTTGGTGATTTGAAAATGATGGGCTATTGTTTGACGTATGAAAAAGGAAAGAAAATAGAAATAATGAAACCTAAGAATTTATGTTTGATTTTAATTATGGGAAGCATGCATAAGTTATTTGTACATTAAATCTCATATTTATCATCTTCCTATAAATCTCACATACATATTCTCAATAAAAATTCAACCTGATACTTCAAAAATAAAATATTTTATACATATCTTAACACACTTTTTCCTTCTTTATTTTGATAGAATTTCTTGAAATACATTTTTGAATTAAAAACAAAGTTATCATAACTGAACATACAATCAACTATATTAGAGGACTAGGTTATCAGTCTAACTGTTGATCCAACAGTTCGACCAAGTAAAGATCTGCAGCAAAAAAGATCAAACAATAAAAACTATACTCATTTACGAGACTGATTAGCCAAAGGTTTATCTCTGCACTGAAATTTCTCACCTTAATTTGCTAAGGACTAGTCTTCTTAGGCTTACTCCCAAGCAAAACCCCTAATTTTAACACCCTAACAACTGAAATCCTAAGCCAAAACTCAGGATGATGGTTAGCCAAGAATGAAAGGGAAAGAAGATAATTAAGCTTAAAAAGAGTTTATTCTTGAGCTAAGAACCGAAATAAAAACACATGAAAATTGGTTTCCATGCATGGGACTTATAGGAAGGGAATGCTAGAAATTTTTGTGCAATTAATACTAATCTCAATCATATAACATGTATCTACAAAATAATTTAGGGATAAATTTAAAGTTAACTAACATATTGGAAAAGATCCATTGCTTGGAAGACTAAAGCATCCATTGCTACAGTGTTCATTTGGGATGGCAATGGGATCAAGGTGAGTTTTTCACTACTCATCCCTGTCCCCTTTTGTTGTAATCTGCCTCGTTCCCTACCCCATTCTCTAGTGGGATTTATAATCGAACCCGCGAGGATTGTTTTACCTCGATTGTCACTTTTTGTCGGGTATAAAATTGTCACATATTAAATCATTAATATATACTTGTCATACATTTAAATTAATTAAAGATGATCTTTCATGTTTTTAACATAATTACAAAGATAATATCATACATATTATTTAAAATTTAAATGAAGTTGAATAAAGATATTATTTAAAAAAATTCATTCTTAAATCCATCATCTTTTGGATCTTTAATACTTTTGATAGAATTGTCTGCTCTTTTTCTCTCAGTATTTTCATGTACGACTAGAGTAGGGACCACTTTTGTGAATACCAGAGTGGGTTATTCTACTCATACTGGTTAGCTTATATATAAAGCCCAATAACAATTCATAAGTTATAATAACCCAATAAATCCAAATACAAAATTATCATTTAATGAGCTAAAAGATTATTGTTACAATGGACCAATATTAATTTGGATATTAGTTAAAATCTAATATATGTCAGTCTACTAGAATATAATTCAAACAATTTCTCACTTGGACAATCTCAGTTTTAAAATAAAGAAATAGTTTTCCATATTGATATAACTATATATGGTCACAAAATGATCAAAATTAATCAAACAATAATAGCCTACTAACATTAAGTTCACAATGAGATTATGAGTACTCAACAATGCAGAAAGTTATATCCGAAGGGACACTAGCATCATACACATTAAAGCATACAAAACCTTGTGACTTAAGTAATATGAACAATGGGATAAGGATGTGCATTACAAAATGTGATCAAT
Organism: Castanospermum australe; assembly: GCA_019955255.1. Classification (NCBI taxonomy): domain Eukaryota; kingdom Viridiplantae; phylum Streptophyta; class Magnoliopsida; order Fabales; family Fabaceae; genus Castanospermum; species Castanospermum australe. The sequence goes on from NSJW01000366.1 coordinate 37,933, forward strand.
TGTGCAATCCCAACAAAATAGTCCAAGATACATATGAACAAAACTAATACAAGATGTCTCATAAAATTAAATATAATTGCACGCATTAAAATAAAATATGACAATGGTAACAACAATAAAAAGAAATAACAACAGTCCATGATTGTCTCAAGACAAATAACATAAATCCAAGTCACTACACATAAATATATAAAATCCCACTAAGCCAAAACATAAAAAGATTTAACCAACCCTATACAGGTTACATGATCTTGGAAAACTTTAGTTGTTAAGACCTTGGTTAGGGGATTTACAATAATAAGATATATGCCTATGTGCTTAATATGAGTCCGAGACTCCAAAATTTTCCCTCTAACATATAGATACTTAATCTCAAAATGTTTAATGTGCGTCGAACTTTTGTCATTTTGAGAGAAGCTAATAATGGTAGATTTATCATAATAAATGGTCAAAGGTCTAGAGATGTTCTCCACAATACAAAAATAAAAAATCAAGTTCTCAACCATTTTGCATCACAAGTGACCTCGTAACAGCCAACATACTCTACCTTCATGCATAATTGAGATAGCTATAATACGTGCCTGTTTGGCACCTTTCAAGAGATAGCTCCTCCTGCCATTAGAAAGATATAGGAAAAAGTAGATTTTTTATCTTCCACTTAGCTTGCATAACTAGAATCAATATATCTGATCACCTCAAGTTGATAGGATCTCCTATAAGTGACCATATAGTCCTTGATACATTATAGATACCTTATAACCTTCTTTGCTATTCTCCAATGCTCCACTCAAGGATTGCTCAAGTACCTCCCAAGCACAATAATTGCAAAAGCAATATCATGGCATATGCAAACTTGAGTGTATATCAGACTACCAATAGCGGAAGTATATGGGACCTTTTAATAATACCCCAGGATCAATCACAATGGATTTGTATGCTCAAAATGAAAGAGACATCACCAAAATCCTTCATATCAAAGGGTTTAACAGCAACTATTTTGTCTTATGCAACATGTTTAAGTCACTGCTCTCATGCAACATGTTCAATTCACTGCTACCAAGTAATAAGTTATCAATATATATTACAAGAATCATAAACTTGTTCCTACTAGTCTACATATAGATTCATTGGTTGGCTACATTCTCTTTAAAGCCAACTGAAGAGAAAACTTTATGGAACTTTAGGTACTATTGCCTCGAAGCATGTTTCAACCTATGTTGATCTCTTCAATATACAAACCAAGTGTTCCTTGCATTTGTATTACAAAACCATATGGTTGAAAAATGATGGGTCAGAATCATCACTAACATCAAAGTCATGTTTCATAATATCTTCTACCATAACCCTAAGGTCCAAGATTCTAGCTAGTTTTATCATATCTCCTATATTATTCTTCTCCTTTATCAACCCTCATAACCTTAATTTTCTTACACATCTTCAATTCAACACTGGCCTTGAATCCTTTAAAAGCATTTGGGGAGTTTAACTTTTTTTCAGATTAGCTCAATCCAATCAAAACTAGAGAAAAAATCATCAGCAAAATTGATGTGGTACCTATAACCACCAATAGCAGTGGGTGTAATAGGTCCCCAAATATCTATATGTATCAACTATAGGATATCAAGACTCCTGGTAACCCTCGACTTTCTAACTTTAGTAATAAGTTTGCCTTTGATGCAATCAACGCAATCCCTGAAATAAAAAAAAAATCCAATTTGTAAAGACATTCTATTAATCAGCCTTTTAATTTTCTCCTTAGAAATATGACTCAAACATCTATGCCAAAGTATGCATGAATTCCATTCACTCTATTATGTTTGTTTCTAGCAACAATATTTATAGAATTTGAATCTAAAACAACCATATATAACCCATCATGAAGAATACCAGAACCAACCACAATAGAATCATATAAAATGGAGACTTTTCTGGTGCCAAAGTGAAAGGAATATCTAATCTTATCCAAAACAGATGCTGAAATCAAATTCCTCCTTATGGAAGATACATAAACAATGTTTTCAACTCCAAAACATGTCTTGAAGATTAAAATCCTACTTTCACTTTCCCTTCAATGCCTACTTCTACCTCCAACTCTCTATCCCTTGGTTTCTGGCTCCTTTTGAATTCCTGCAAGGAATAAGTAACATGAATAGGGGCTCTAGTATCCAACTACCAATAATTAGGAGGAACATAAACTATATTGAATTCAAAACATACTAGAGTTAGACGGATACCATTATTCTCAAGCCAACTCTTAAAGCCTAAAGAATTAGCTTGCTTGTACCCATACTTGTTGCTGAAATTGCAATTGGCTTTAAAGGACTTCTTGTTTAAGCCTAATTGCTGGCCTTGATTATCATTCTTCTTATAGGAATGACTTTAGCCGTTGAATGCCTTTTGCCCTTGAATTGCTTCTTCTCTTGACCATTGGTTGAGCCCTAGATTACAGCATTCACATTGTACTATTTATCTTTCTTCATATTATCTTCTTAAGAAAAATAGTTATAAGTTCATTAATGTTCCACTTGCTCTGGCTAGCATTATAAGTAGTCTTAAGAATATAAAAATGAGAAGACAGAGACTCAAAAACTTACCAAATCAAAACATCTTCACCCATTGACACTTTCATGCTCTTTAGTTTGTTATAATAATTCACCAACTTCATTGAATGTTGCCAGACCCCACACTATTATCATCATACTTAGTTTTTGTTAAGAGTTCAAGATAGTGTACCATCTCAGCTTTGTCAAAAGTCACAAATTTCTCACAAGCAGTTTTTTGATATTCTTTGGCATTCTCCACCTCACATATGATCTACCTGATAGATTTCTCCATATGGTACTTTATGAATAGAAAACAAAGCCTGTTGGATTGCTGCTATTTGAGATATATACTCTTTTCAGCAGTAGTGACATCATTCTTTGGTTTGGAAGGGTCAACATTAGTTAATGTCATATCCACATTCATAATTGGATCAATAACTGGATTTGAGCTTCTGTGTCATTGTAATCATGCTGAAGGGTCCTAGATTACAACGCACAAACAAATTCACATAATCATTGTATATTATGTCTCAAAAATCTAACACTGAAGGGTATTTAAAATCCTAAGAACACAATGTATAATCAACATAGATTCCACAAAGCATTAGGGCCATATTATCATTAACACTTCAAAGGGAATGCTTACTAATAATATAATCCATAATATACAAAATTATAATCCAAGGATTTATATATTCCTTTTGTCATGGTTGGTCCTGTGAAGGCAAGCTTGCAACCATTCAAAAGTAGATAGTAGCATTAGGATTGTAGAAAAAGAAAGTTGTTAGTAGCATTAGGATTGCAACCATCCAAGACAAAATTTTATATAATTTACATAATAAATACATGCGTAAGTTGTTATATATAAACAAAAAATTATAAAATAGACCAAACAATATCCCATGTGATAGTACAAATTATATATTCTACATCAATATGCCAGAAACTCCTGCAAAAAAATCTCATGAAAAAATTCAGAAGTATAATGCCTAAAACATTAGTCAAAGTGTAGGAAAATTAGGAAAAAATATTTTTAGTGATAAAAAAATCCCAAAAAAATTAATCAAAATGACCAACATGAAAAATTGAGGACAAAGGTACAAGTTGAAGATAGAACAAGGCAACATGTGAGGCGCATGTGCCAACAAGTTTGTGAAGTGTGTTTGGTTGAGGACTTAGGCTCATCTTCACCCATCATGTCTGCAACTTGGGTCGTTTGACCTAGTTGCAATCCAACGCAACTCAAAAGTTCTAAAACGAGTTTATGCATCACAAAATCATATAAAATGTGTTCTATGATCGTTGTTGATCAATAAGAGGAACTCGTATGCTTATTTCTGGTTTTGTTTTATGATTTGAATGAAAAAAAGTTACGTGAAAACGAAATCATGACCTAGAACATAGAAACTCATCCAAAAATCACAAAAAATGTTGTGAGTCCCTTATGGACTGATTTAAAGAACCCACTTGATAAGTATGTGTTTGTTTCACAATTAGAACCAATGTTGTTAAGAATTCCTATTATAGTTTTCTTCTTGAAAGTGGATGTGGATGCTTTCTTCTATATTTTAACCAAAGTGAATTTCTTGGGCTTTGAGAATTAAAATGTCTTAGAATAATAGGTTGTAATTGCCAATAGACACTTTCTTTCTATTTGTTTGATCATGCTAAGGATTCTAGTTAACTAAAATGTGAAAAACTGAATTTCTGCAAGAGACAGTATTGGACTTTCTGTGATAATTCAAAGTAAGAATAACAAAATATCTATATGCTAAAAATGAAATAAATGAGTTGCATTTCTAGATGATGAGCAAGTTCTGCTACCAAATTACCTTCTTAGAGAGGCAATGAAGTAATTGCAATATTTACCCAAAAAAATTCAAACAATGTGAAAGGATAAAGTGAACCATGAATTGTGATATTTGGCCAAAAATATATATTCTAATTGCAAGAAATATCAGATTCTGCTGCACAATTAATAATATCAAGGGAAGAACATAAACAAGATAAAATACAATAGCATATGATGTTGCATTCAAAGAACTCCAGCCATGCCATATATGCTATTGCACTCAAAATTGGATAGATGAAGGCTATATCACTGAAAGTAAGGAAAATATCACTGAAAGAACTTGACACTTGATTCACTACATAAATCTAATGGAGAAAACTCTCATTCACCCCTTGAATAGATGAAGGCTGAGTAGCTTCATCTAGTGACTCCTATAACAAATATAAACCATGACCTATCAAGAATTAAAAGATGACCACTTTAAAACATGATACTAAATTCAACGCATAAATTTCTTATCATTGTAATCTATTGAAGTTACTACCATTGGTATGAGCTATCCAATTTTCTAACCCAACATCCTACAACAAGTAAAATCCAAAATTATATATGCATATCGATATTATTTACATTTAATTTAATTTAAAAATCTGAAAATGCCAAGATTTTTATACCTCATTAAAATGAAAATTCTCTTGTGAACATTGAACATCATGAATGCCAACAAAAGTTAGGTTTTTCTATACATCAACAAAAAGAAAATTACTTAAGTTAAGGCATGATATACCTTGGGTTGTTGATTTTGTAAAGTATTATTCATTTTGATCTTTTTCTTCTTCACAAGCTGCTTTTAAACCCAACTTTCTGGTCGTCTTCCTCTTCTCACACCATCTCTTTTTTTCAAGCATTTCACTCTATGTAAATCAAGGTTTTGATGCACCATGCTTTCACTTATATTTAATGTTGAGGAACATGCATGGTTAGTATTATTTTCCAAACCCATATTTCTCTTACAAATAGATTCAACTTCCTTTCCCAACCCATCTACAGCCTCGTTTAAATACTCATAGGCTTCCTTACAATTAGAAGCTTGAGCTGCTAGCCTTACCAATTTAGGACAGAGTTGTCTATCCCGTTGTGTGCTATCAAGCTTACTATCTTCTTGGACAATCCTTCATCTTGTATCTTCCACAAATCCATATTTTGCATCTCTTTTCCATCTTTTTAAAATATACTGGCTAACAACTGACTTAATAACTTTTCTATCAAATATCTTTAAAGTATAACCATAAAGTGCCAAATGTCTCAAACATTCTGCAGTTACACGAAACTGTAGGCGCTGTGACATGAGAGACAACTAAATTCAAATATCTAGGAGTTGCCATCAATTTTTTATTTGATGTGGGAAAGCAATTGAAAAACTCTTTTAAATGAAAAAATGGTCTCTTCAATGAGATTAGGTTCGGAGGTTTAATTATATACAAGGAATGGTGACAACTTAATTCCACAACACCTCTAATGCATTTGTCCTAAGACAATTACCTATTTAATTTAATATTAACTATTAAATGAAAAATTAGTCTTTCTATTTGTCTAAATGATATTTTTAGTTTTATTTTAACATGTCTCGTTTTACCGATCATATTATCAAAATAATGATAAATGACTAATGACAAAGAATAGGTGACTAAATAGCCATTATTTTGTAGAACAACTTAAAAACACGAAACATGTAGACAGAAATATGATTTTACAAAGACATTTTATTTAGAAGATGAATTTTGAAAAATATTTTCTAAAAATTAGAGATAAAAGTATAACTTAGGATTCACCACTATCATAAAGTTAAGATTTTGTAGATTTATTTGTAAATATTTATTTTTATTTAATTGTAAGAATTAGACCACGTCAGTATTTCTAGCAAAGTCTAACGATTATTGCCTCGAGAGTATTAGGAAGAGTTTAATTGATCGTCATTGTGATCCTCTCCCAATTTTTCCATCTTCAGCAGGTTTCAAAATTTTTGTTTATTACACAAGGTACAAGATTTAATACAACATGATTGAAGTATGAGCAAATGATAATTAAATGGTTAAATTTAATTAATGTACAACAAAAATGATTTTTTATTAGTGACCTTCTAGAGCCCTGCCAACGTTTATGATAAATCTAAAGAACATATCCCGCACCTCCAAAAAGTCAAAGTATCACTGTCATTGTAGCTAATTTTGATTATTCCATTTTTGGGAATCTTAATTTGCCAAATGATAATCACATATATAAAAATCAAATTGATTATTAAAAATAGATTTTTATTGGGGATGATATGAAGTCCCACCAACATTTTTAACTAAACTAAAGAGCATACCACACACTTATGAAAAATTAATATGTATATTATTACAGTTAATTTTGATTATTTCATCTTTATAATCTTAATTCACCAAATTATAAATTTAAATTAATTATGGTAAAAGATTTTTATTAGGAACAATTTTAAAGTCCAACCAGCATTTTTGGTTAGACTAAAGAATGTACCCCACACCTTTGAATAATCAAAATGTCACCGTCATCACAATTAATTTTAAGTATTCCCTCTTTGGAATCTTAATCCATAATTAAAATGACAAACTAATATAAGGAAAACAAAGGTTTGAAAAAGCCAGGCGGTAATTATTTTTGAAAAAAAAAAGCACCATATTTAAGTTGTGTAAAGCTAAAATATTAAGAATAATAAGAGATCAGCTAAAACCAAAATTTAAGATAATAAAAAATAAGCAAAGAATAAATTGATAGAAAAAAGAAACACATCTATGCTATAGAGTATCACGTAGACAATATCACACGTGTTCCTTTTATTTATTTATTTGCAAAATGTCATCTCAAAATTCATGACCACAGGGTTTCCCACACATTCAGAATATGTATACACAAAATCATTTTTAATTGTCATTTGCTTGTTCTTAATTATAATTCAACAGATAACACAATTTGTTGAAAAATTTTAGTTTCTACTTTCTAGGTATTGACAAAATTTTCGATCAAACTACGTATAAGAGTATTTACAAAACTATTCAAACATATCACTTAGTAGCCTCGAGAAAACACGTATTGGCCCCATATTAAGCTTATACTAAACATTCTTTAGTTCAATCGATTAAACCATGAACTCAGAACTATTATTTCATGAAAGTGATAGGTAATATGTTAAACAAATCAATTTTGAAGCCAAAATGTATTAGGGATGGCTAGCTTGTTCGCTATAATAGGATAGGCTTCAAACAAGTTATGCCATCAGTACTAAATAATTCAAATAGAAGGAATTCTTTACCTAAATTAATCAACGAATCAATCACAACGAGCAAATTGGCATCAAGTGCAAGCCGAGAAAGATTAAAACTAATCCCTTTTGATTGTAGAACTCGTTATCTGCCCTTGCGCCCTGATGCGCTTCCACAGTAAGCCTAATTTTTTTTCTTTGGGGTGTTTTCCTCTAGCCCATTTTCCCTCTCTGTCGTGCCCCTAATTCTTTTTGCCTTTGGCCTCTCCCCTTTTCTCCTTTCTATTTTTTTTTTTTCTCTTGCAATCTCATGGCTTCTCCTTTTTAGGTTTTCTTTTATTCCCCGCTTCTCAAGCCTCTCTTCCCATTTTATACTCAGGTATGAAGATTGCAAATGCAATATTGCATGCCAAAAGTTAGGGTGAAATTCAATGCAACAATTTAGGAGACTACCCTTTTCTCACTATTAAGTCAATTACATGCTCAAATTAAGGAATTGTGTGGGGCTAAGAATCAGGAAAATAATATTAGCACATGTCTTTTTTGTTTTTCTGTTTTAATCACTTTCCCTCCCTTTGTTTTTTTAAAACTTCCTTGTTGAATCACATCAAAATTGGGCTTGGGCTTGATCATGTGATTAGAGAAGAAAATGAATGACCAAAAAATAGGCATTTCAATTGGGCTGAATTTAGTAGATTCAGGTCAAATTGGCTTTGAATTGAGACATGTGTCCAAGTTATTATTAACATTTTTTTTATTTTTTGTATTTTTTTAATGAGTCCAGACAAAAGACTGTATTCATAATTTTATTAAAAGGATTAAATGAGATCTTAAATTTGGAATCCCTGTTGACCATACCAACCACATATTCAGAGACTGATTCACCTTCATTTTGATGTTTTATCCGTACTGTTAAAAACAAATCATACTTTTTGGAAAATATGAAAAATATAGGGGTATAAATTTGTGCAACTTGTTGTAACGAAGGTGAACTCCCCATCTTTAGCCCTGGTAATTTTTGTCTAGATTCAAATTCACATTCCAACTCATTAGATTGTTTATCACTAACAACCGCTTCAAAGTGCTTAAAAAATTGAACTACATCCAAGTCTGGCTTCAAGCAACTTTTCAAATCTGCATCTAAACTTTCACTATGTTGTGTGCTCTGCATGCCTATAGTGAAAGCATTTTTCATGTAGCATTTTGCCCATTTCTCTTTTATTTGATACATGCTGATTAACCACTTGTCTTCTTGACGGTTATAGTCTCTCAACAATTTATCCCATGCTATTTGAAAACCAACTTCCTCCTTGTACTGAGACATGCACGTCTTAAAATCTTTTAAAAATATTTGATCCATTCTTCATCATATTTCCAAGGAGCTTTATGCCATTTTGCATCAAATGAAAAGTGCATAGTCCGTGATATGTTTTAGGCATTACCACACTCGAAGCTTTAGACATTGTAGGATCTTAATCAATAAAAATAGTTTGAAGCTTCTGTTGCTTGGGTGCTTGTAAGAATGTTTCAAATAACCATTTAAATGACACCACTGTCTCATCATAAAGTAGTGTAGCTCCAAAAGTTACAACTATTCTAAAATGATTAAAGCTTGCAAATATAGCAAAAGGCCTATAGACATTATGGGTACTATATGTAGTATCAAAAGTGACGACATCACCGAAATAGGCATAATCTATAATCATCCTTGCATCTACCCAAAAGATGTTGGTTATTTGTTCTTCCACATTTAACAATACTAGATAGTAAAATGAAGGATTTTCTAATAATTCTTGTTGAAAATATCTTAATAAACTACTTGCCTCCCCATACTCCAAGTTTTTCATCCGTTTACTATGAAGATAATTCTTCTTATCAAAATGTGTGTACCCAATATTTGATCTTCCACGTACCAACATGTTTGCTCATTAATTTAAATGAAGCCTTGTAATTTATCCTAGAATCTTCTACCAAGTCAATCTCATAGACCTATACTTGGGACAATTTTCTTTGACATGCTAACATATGGGTAGTCTACTCTAGATGTAAAGCATGATTATGCTCAACAACCAAATCATGTGATTTATATTTTCCAGTTTCTCTTATAAGTTCGATTCCTAACCTTGTTGGACAGTTGCTTTGAGTTTCTAGTCAAGGATTGCTAGTTAAATGATCTCGCTTGTCCTTTTTGAACACACTTCTTAGAAGACACAAATCTATAAGTAGTGAACTCTCCATCTTTTTCACATGTGTTGTGCCATTAATTGTTTTCAAACACCAAATCCGATTTTAGCACCATAAGCACCCTAAAATTTCCAAGCATTATCTATACGATTGAATTCCACACCTATTCGCGGCTTCCAAACAAACTCAGAATCCATATGTCCATCTAACGTAGAATTAGGTTCAACAACACTCCCAAAATAACAAAGTCAACAAAACAAAATTTAGTGTAAGAAACTAAGTATATTTTAGTAGCTTTCCTATAATAGCAAAGTCATTGTTGTTCTAGCAATTTGGTCCGTTAGGCATGGGAGATACCTAGGAAAGCTTGAATCCTTTGTTATCCATGGACGGGGTATAGGTGCAGCCATAACACTGTCTTCTCTCTCTAACATGAAAGAATTATTAAATAAGCATATAAAATCAAAAGCTTTTACAATCAGAATGAAACACGTTAACTCCTAAAATACAGATCAATTTTGTATATTAGGTTGAACTCCTCTCATCTATGGTCTATAAAGAATTATTAAATAAGATAATATAATAAAATTCTCAATTTTTCATTATGTCAACATAACATGGCTTGGCAATGGCATTAGAGGATGGTAAGCTCTGTATTTGACCATAGGATATTTTAGTCTGTAAGCTCAAAAATTGTGTCAAACCAAAAATCACTTGGTCTATTACTTTAAAATTGTTGATTCGATAACTAATGAAAAGCATAAAGTCATGCAAAAATGAACAAATTGAAATTTCTTTTACGATTTGTGATAGCTAGGAATATACTTACTAATTAGTGGAGTTTTGTGAAGCAAGCCCAGTTGAGGCAAATCAACAAACATGTAAAAGGCGGTAGAAACAAGAACGATATCGATAAGAAACAAAGGAAAAGAGAATAATGTTCATACATGATGAAAGTTTGGTGCGCCTTCAATTTGGAAAGATAAGTTATTGTTTTCAACAAACATGAAAGTAGAGGCAACAAAATCAAAACAGATGAAAAAATGGAGGGAAAGAAAGGCCAAGCAAATCATGGCTAGAAACTAGGGACAACACAATCAAGGAGGACTGGGAAAAATATGGAGGTAGAGGCCAAGTAAACAACTGTTTTTGGCACCCAAAAATTTAACGAGCAAGTCAACAAGAGGAAGAAGAGAAATTTGGTGATCTGTTATATTATGGACCACAGATGACAGTTTAGTAAAATGTAGAGTTGGGATTTAACAAAGAGGAGAGTGTCTTGTTTCCTTTCAACAGGAGAGGATCTCAATCCCTCTTAACGTATCTTCGGGATGCATTACAAATGAAATGAACACTGTTATTTAAGTGTGTCTTTTTGAATTATATTTTTACAAACTTAATTTTGAATGCATTTAATTTGATAAATTTAGTTTTATTTAGAAATAAATTTGAATAAAATTATTTATATTTAGATAAAAAATCATGTTCAATACAAAAATAAAAAATATTCACTTCATACTAAAAAGGCTTTTAAGATTAGACTCAAAGCAACACAGGCTGATGTTGAAATTTCATTTGAAGTGAATAAGTTGGGAAAGGTTCAAGTACTGGACTATTGGATGGACCACCAAACTCTACGGAGTCAAGAGGGTGCTGCCATAACAAGAGGGTTAGGACCTTTTGCTTTACTAGTTTTTGCATCAAAGGGCTTGAAACAGTACACAGTAGTGTCTTCCAAATATTTAGATACCAAAAATAAATGGTGCTCATGTGCGCTGACTAAAGTAGGTCTTCCTTGAATAAAGTGGAGAGTTTTGCCCCACATTGGCAATAATGATAAGGCACAACTATACGCCTTCGAAATAGAATATATGCACCTTGATTCTCATCCACAACAACTAATGTTACCTTTGGCCATCTCGCATCCACCTTCGGCACCATCTAATTCAAACCACTGTGTGGTGCCTTTCGCTGTTATGAGTAACCCAAACGATGGTGATCACAACGATAGCTGAAGTAGTCCACATCCTGATCTAGCTCTAAATCCAAAGAACCACACAGTCCACAACAAGAAGAAAAGTCTTCATTTCTCCAGAAAGGGAGACAAGGCAAACACCTAACCTTGAACTATCAGTTTTCAAGCTTTGATGACTAAATACACCAGCCACCACTCTCAAAGCTGCTGGTTCCTCTGACCAAATCTGGCATGAGAAGCATTCACATTAGTGTAGGAATCGTGAATACTGCAGCCTCCACCATCTGGATGTGTTGGATCTTGCAAATTCTAATGCTTATTCCAAAGACTACTTGGCATAATAAATCCAGGAAATACAATTAGTTCAATGCTCAGTGGCCGAAATAAAAAAACTATATGTGAATCCAGTCAACTGGCCCACCAAAGTGCTCAAGGGAGGTGAATTGCTTCAAGTTACTAGTGTCACAGTAGCATAGGTTGATGTTGAAATTTCATTTGAAGTGAATGAGTTTGGAAACTCTGAAGTATTGGACTACTGGATGGGCCCCAAAATTCTATGCAGTCAAAAGGGTGCTACTTAACAAATGGGTTGGGACCTTTTGCTTTGCTAATTTTTGCTTCAAAGGGCTTGGAAGTGTACACAACAGTGTCTTCAAAATGTTTAGATACCAGAAAAAAGTTGATGCTCATGTTACCAAAGCAGTTCTTCCTTGAATAAAGTAGAGTTTTGCCCCATATTGGCAATCAATGATAACACAAAAGTATACACTTTCGAAATAGAACATCTGCACTTTGATTTTCATCTAGGGATGGGAATGATAGGAATATGTGCTTAGAAATTGTGAATATTGTACATCTATAAGTATGCATAGTTTGTTATTGAGAGGTTGCATTGGTTGGTTGCAATTCCTGAACTTTAGGGAGCACTATAATATTCTATAAGGGCACCATATATGTAATAGTTGACAAGGATGAATGCATGCAAAATATTAATCCAAATCTCCCTTTTGCTTCTTTGGAGGTTTTCTTACCTTGAAAGGATCCCTTTCCCTTTCAATTGGTGCTTTAAAATCAAACTCACCGTAGTAGAAATTTCTCAAGCTCCCAACAATGCCAAGCTTAATTTAGCTACGTTGGCTGCCTTCTCAAGTTCCACAGCCCCTGATCTTAAAGCTGCTCTAACAGAGTTAGCCATATCGCTCAAGCCAAAAATAAACTAGAACTCATTCGGTTGGTTCGAGCCTTTAGTTCATCCATTGTTGAACAGGCAATCACCACATTCTAGCCGATTCCTCATAGCAAGATCTGTAGACCAACCACTCCATTGCATTATACAAACACCCCCAGCCATCTACGACCATAACAAAATTTCTTGTTTGCTGATTTGTGAAAAGAGAGAAGAGCAAAGAGATACGACTAACCATCTACGACAACTAACGTTACCTTCAGCCATCCCGACACCACCTCTGGCACCACCCTTTTGCTGCGGCGTGTAACCCAGACGACGGTGATCACAATGGTAGTTGGAGTCATCCACATCTAGATCCAACTCCAGATCCAAATAACCACGCAATCCATAACAAGACAAAGAAGTGTCGTTGCTTCTCCAAAAAAGGAGATGTGGCAAACACCTAACCTTCTGTCGTTAATTTCAAGCATCGATGACTGAAGGACACCATCCACCACCCTCGAGGCTACCGATTCCGCTGACCAAATCTGGCATGAGAAGCATTCACATTAGCATAGAAATCATGAATGCACCCATCACCATCTGGGTATGTTTGATCTTGCAGATTCCAATGCCTATTTCAAATGCTATATGGCTTCATAAATACAGGAAACAATTGGTTCAGCGGTCGATGGTGGAAATAAAAAAAATGTACATGTGAACCCAATTAACTGGCCCACCAAAGTGCTCGAGGGAGGTGAATTGCTTCAAGTTATTGGTGCGACAGTAGCACAGGCTAATGTTGAAATTTCATTTTATGTGAATGAGTATGGAGAGGCTGAAGTATTTAACTATTGGATGGGCCCCCAAATTCTGTGTATTCAAAAGAGTGCTATAGTAGCAAGTGTGCTTGGACCTTTTGCTTTGCTAGGTTTTGCTTCAAAGGGCTTGGAAGAGTACATAATAGCATCTTCAAAATGTTTAGATACCAAAGATAAATGGTGCTCATGTGCAGTGACTAAAGCAGGTCTTCCTTGAATAAAGTGAAGAGTTTTGCGCCCACATTGGCAATCAATGTGCTAAGGCACAACTATACGCTTTTGAAATAGAATATCTGCACTTTGATTCTCATTTAACCTTGAGGACGAGATGTGTGTCATAGGGGATGAAAATGATAGGAATACGTGCTTAGAATGGGTGAATATTCTATTTGTAAGTATGCACGAGTTTGTTATTCAGAGGTTGTATTAGTTAGTTGCAATTCTCGAACTCTAGGAAGCACTAGAATATTCTGTAAAGGCACTATATATGTAATAGTTGGCAAGGATAAATGCTAGTAGAATATTGATCCAAATTTTCCTCCTAGTTCTTTGGAGGTTTCCTTGCCTTGAAAACGATGTCCTTCCCTGTCAGAGAGTCTCCTAAAATATGGTTGCTCTCCAAGAAATCCATGAATTGAGAGTGTGTTTGAAATCATAAAAATTAAAACTAAATTAAATTGAATTGAGTTGAATTAAGTTAAATTAAATTAAATTAAATTAAATTAAAATTTAATTTTTATGTTTAGAATTCATTTTAAAAGTTATGATTTAAACTGATCTAGAAATTAATTTTTATAATTAAAATACACTAAAAAAGAATTGAAATGATTTTATTTTAAGAAATTTATATTTTTACACTTATAATGTTATGATTATCATATAAAATTTTTATAAAATTCATTAAAATTCACCCAAATTTTTTTATTTTTAAGAGAATTTCTATATCAACTTAATTAAAATTTATTAGATTATTATAAATTTTTAAATCATATTAATTTATATTTAATAAATTTTTAAATAAATAATTTAATTTATAAATAAAATTAAATTATAAAATTTATCTTTCCAAACACACTTTTAACACAGGTAGAAGATTTAAAAATTTCCTTTAAATCTATCTCAATTTTAACCGGCTCTAAACCCCAAGCTACTACAGGTTGAACATTCTTCAACAATGCTTTTGCTTCTTGAGCTGTGCACAAGTCTGCCGAACCACCCAACACAATGAGTACAATGAATATGTCATATTTTAATATTTGGCCGTACCAAATAAAAAAATGAAAACAATTTCAGTTCTTTAATATCTCACCACTATTTTGAGTTACAATTTCTCAACTTTTTTTTTGACAAAAAGCATCATTAAATAACAAAAAAGTACTAAAACCTCTTGTCCCTCTACATCTCTTTCTTTTCATTTCAGTCAAGAACTTGCCCTTAAAAACTTTTAGGCTATCACTTCAAAGTATGTATTCAAGAACCCTTCTACCCAAGTCTCCAAATATGTCTATTTCACTTCCATTTATGAAACCTAGACTTTGTTCATGTTCAGTGTGGTTAGCCGTTGACAACGGGACCAGTGCAATCAGTAACGCCGATTTGAAACATTATTTCATCGTGGATCTCATGTTCCTTGTTACTTCCTTGATTGCTCCCAGATTCATGCATGTAATAAAGGCAAAGTGCTGAGGTTCCACATCAATAATATAATTTTCAGTGCTTGGCACGACTCATTCTCAATCATCTAAATCCAAATTTCAATTCAAGAAAAGATATATATGCAAAGCAAGCTGCCGCGTGTACATTGAAAAGTTGCACTAGTCATCAATTTGTCCCAACAGTTATAATTAATTGACGAGTTTTAAAGAAAAATTATTATATGCACCTTAAACACAATAAATATATATTTTAAAAAGTTTTTTTATTATTAATTTTACGTTGTTCACGTAAGTTTACATAAAATATATATATATATATATATATATATATATATATATATATATATTTTAACAGAGGTTGGTTCATTTAGTTGATTTTTCATTTATGATAATTATATGATTTAAGTTTAAATTCTAAGTTCCCTTAGTGATATGCGATTTATAATCTTACTATCTTAATCTTAAAATGGGGAAAACCTCCCTTCACCTTAAATTTTTTAACCTCAAATTCTAACATCCTATCATTGATTTTTATGTTAGTAAATGTTAGCAAATTTCATCTTTTGTATTTGAATAATAATGTCTTGTTTTTTCTTTTTAAAAATAAAAAATTTAAAGATATTTAAAATATTTTTTTATTCTCTTTCTTCTTCTTTTTTTCTCTTAACTCTCGTGCTCATATTCCCTTCCTGTATACTATTAGGACTATATTATTAGGTCTTATCTTATATATCAAATAAGGCTTTAATATAAGATGGACAAAGGAATCACTTTTTCAAAAATTTAAGTTTTGAGGATCAAATTGATAAAACTTTTCTACGAACAATAAAACAAATAAAATTTGTATATGTGAAAGATTAAAAGAATATTTTACTCTTGTTTAAATAGTTTTATACATTTATTATATGTTATGATTTATTTCTCAAAAAATTATCAATAAATATAGTGCAATTAGTATATTCTAACTATTGCGCATAAAAAAAAAAAAAAAACCTTGGACACTTCATGATGATGAGTGTGACTACTTTAATAAAACCAACAGTTACAGAGGAGACAAGAAAAAGTGATGATCTTATCAACTCTGCAGTCTTCAGCCCCACATGTGGTGGCAGTTTGGGATGTTGTTGTGGAGCTTAGTCCAAGCGATGTGGAAGGAACAAGCAATTACAAAAATCCAATTCGCATTCAATATGGAATCATCATCACATCAACAAAGTTAAGCATTAATGCAGCAAAAAAAGACATGAAAATTCAGGCATAAAAGTGGCAATCTTCTTTACATTAATCTTTGATAACATTTTATTGCTTTGAGAGATTGTAAAAGTAGGGGCAGTTTTTAAGGTGTGGTTATGCTTATTCCCTATTATCCAATAAGAAAAGATCTTGTTCAAGAGGATTGAAGCTGTCCCATGAGAGAATGGACTCCATACTATCGACCCATTGCTGTAAGGAGTTTTCCTGAAGGTCAGGGGAGTCACCCATAGAAAGGTGGCTAGAATCATCCAGAGAGAAAGAAGAACTACAGTAAGAACTAGAACTGGTGTTGATTTCTTGGCTCATCCATGATCCCAAGTCCAACTGTGAGCACAGCATTTCATAATTGTTTAGAAGTTCAGCGGTATCATCCCAAGTCACCTTGTTTTCTTCTGTTTTTGGCATTTCTTCAGTGCCATGACTGTCCAAGGACTGAATCTCCAAATTTTCTTCAGACCCTTTTGAAAACTTTGGCTGTAACTTGGTCATGTTTTTGTCATCGTCATCAGAGTGTTCCTTTTGCTCAACTGGCTTGTGGGTCACAGGGTCCAGACCAAGCAGCTTCAACCTCTTCTTGATTCTTGTGTTCCAATGGTTTTTGATTTCATTATCTGTCCTCCCAGGAAAATGTGCAGCAATCTTAGACCACCTGAAAATGTGCTTCATTGTGTCAGAGCTAATACACTAATTATCCAATGACATTGGTTTAGAACTACACCTAGGATCATATCTCACAGGCTTCTTCACATAACATGCTTTCCAAAAATCTTGCCATTTTTCAGGCAAAGTGACAATTCAGAAAAAGCATGTCATACCTGTTACCAAGACGTGAATGCAGTTGTATAATTTGATCCTCTTCCATTTCTGTAAAGCCACCTCTCTTGAGGTCTGGCCTCAGATAATTAATCCATCTCAATCTGCAGCTCTTTCCACATCTTAGCAGACCTTCACCAGCAGGTAAAATGCACCGAGTCAGATACCCCTTTAAGGCAAAATAATCAACCAGAGCATGTGAACACAATTTTCAGAAAATACCTGCAAGCTGGGGAACCATTCGCCAGCAGTGGATGCCATTGTTGAGGATGAAGTTCATGAGCTTGTGATCTTCCTCAATCGTCCAAGGACCTCTCTTCAATCCAACCTTATCACAGCAAGGCTGTCTTCCCATTTTGGAAAAGCAAGATATCCCCTTGGGAGTTAACAAGTGCAAACACAGAAAAGGAGGGCACTTAAAAAGGAGCTTAAGATTCAAGCAAAGATGCTGCCAGTTCATTCAGACATTTAAATAAAAGCATGATGTCCTTTGAGGCGGGAGATAAATGATTGGGACGGAAAGCACTTTGAGTTGAAAGGTAGAAAAGCATGGAGGGGTTGTCATTATAAAATGGTGCTCACCACTCACCACTCACCACTCACCACTCACCACTCACCACTCACCACTCACCACCCTTGTTGAGACAATAGAAAGAGTCCTGTTTTCAACCAGAGAGAATTTCACAGGGGAAAGAGCCAAACTTGAGTCCCCTCGTTGACAAATTTTTATTATTTGGCACCAAAATCTTCTCTTATTTGTAGCAGTCCCAAGTAAAATATTGAGTTTGATAGGATTCCCTGGTCCCCAAAAGGCTGGCCAGCTTTGTCGTTGCAGCCAACCCCTCATTTCATCTTTCAGCACAGCTAGAGATGCCTTCCCCCATTATGCCCAAGTGCCCTGAAATTCCACCCCTGGATTCACTTGGGAACCCTGCAAAAAGCTTTGATGAATCAAGTAAGTTGGCAACTAATACGACACAGCAAAACCCTGCTTAACTTGGTGATCAACATTTATATATTAAACTTGGAAAGAGACTTGAGTATATTTGAATTTTAAAAATAGGAAAATGAGATGGATGTTGATTTTAATCATTAAAAAGTGGTTTGTAATCAGCTATCATGCTGTGATATTTTTATTGCTGCATCATATGTTTTACTTCTGGTTGTTCTTCCCAGAGGTTTGAAAACTAGAAGTAATTACCATCAATAATGGTGAGACTGAGAGGTGATGTACTTGCTGTACCGTTTATCGGTACACATGACCAAGTCCTAAATTCAACTTCAAAACTAGAGTTTTTGTTTAGCCAAAATTGCCGAATATTAATGTTCATTGCTCTCAGTGTGCTTTTGACCAATGATTTGGTAAGAGATTAATGGGATCAAAGGACCTCAAAATGTGCAGAAAAGCAAAGCCTGGGGCCCTTGATTAACTGCGCAGAGAAGAATTATAACTCAGAACCCACTATGCTCCAGCATAGGAGACATTAGGGTCACTAACACCTGAAAAAAAAATCAGTGCATGTCCTTAACTTGTGGTTGCACTTGGGAACCTGCAAAAAAAAGTCATGAATTCAATTGATGGTTGAGAAAGATGGGATGCCACCCAGTACAGGGGAACATTTCTGTTGTCCCTTTGAAGAGTCAAGAAGGCCCATTTTTTAAGTTAACCAGTGACATTGAACTTCAGCAACCATGATTGAAGAGGTGCAAAAAATTGGCGTGAAAAGTGAGTTTAATAAGCAGCAACAACAGCCACCTAACACCAATTCTGGTCAGAAATTGCGGCAAATGCAAGGCCTCTTTCAAGGCAAAATCGAATCTAAATTGGATCGTTTATCACTATGCACGTCAATTGTCACATCTATTAACCATGAGTTCCAATTTTGTTATAAGCTTTTCTTTTAAAAAAAAATCTGAGTGAAATTTCATATTTTATTTGAACATTTTTATTCATATATTTATTGGTTATTAATTGTATCATAATAGCTACTCTACTTCAATAATACTTTAAGAAATGTAAAAGAGTAATACTAATTATTGCATTTACAATAAAGCATAATTGTACGTATGCATTTGAATGTGTGTTTATACAAAATTATAAATGTATAAATATGAGTTTGAGTCATCTCCTTTCACATGATTATTTTAGAGAGAGATAGACAAATAACTTTTTATGTAAGGATCCACCCTAATAGATTGTAGGATTTATTAGTTGTAATTTAAATTTAAATATATCTTTTTTTTTTGAGATGATCCTTTCTTGTTATTTAACTAATACGTGAATATCTTGATCTGTATTAATGCCAACCCAAAAAAATTATAAATGCAAAAATTGTGTCAAAAGAATTATGCAATAAAAAGTTATGTTTCATAATTAAATCTTATACGAGAACAAAAAGCAACCAATACAAAAATAATATGTTAGAATCATCACTTAATTTAGAAGTTGTGAAGAAACTTTGCCAATCTAACCAAATAAAAATTGGATGTGTTGAAGCGGTTAAGGATGTCTGCTTCTTGTTTAATTTTGACTGCTCAATTTAAATTGAGTCATCACTTAGGAAAATTAATTTTCTTCATTATATTAAGTCGATATCAAGGTGTATTTTTAAAAATATTCAGAAAAAACTTAGTATTGTTTGATATAAAAGATGATACGAGAATAACTTAATGGTAAAAATAAAAAATTTAATCAAATATATAAATAAAATATAAAAAAAATAATTTTTTTAATATAAAATTTAATTTTAATTTATTATTAATGTAAAAAATTTTATATTATCATTTAATTATGTGTTATTAAATTATTAAAAAAAATTTAAATTGTTAAATTATCTCTTTTCATTAAAAAAATTTTATTAAAAATAATAATTATTTAAAAAATTAAATATTTTTAATAATATAATAATATATAATTAAATAATAATATAAAAATACTTTACAATATATCATTTATTATAGACAATAAGAATAGTATATTTATTGTTACATGAGTTTAGCTCAAGTAATAAATGTGAAGTGACGTGCTGGATAAGGCTATATATAGATTGGATCTCTAGTAAACCAGACTTAAAAAAAAAAAAAAGAAGAATAGCATCTTTATTGGAGGTATTATTACTTGGCATGGTTAATTCTCATATTGTCATTTTAACCAGACTTAAAAAAAAAAAAAAGAAGAATAGCATATTTATTGGAGGTATTATTACTTGGCATGGTTAATTCTCATATTGTCATCTAAAATGGTGGGAACATTTTAAAAAATGCAAGTAAATAATTATTAATACGAAAATTAAAAGATATTTTTTTAATAAATTTATAATTTATTATTTATGTATTTATATTTTATTAAATTTTAAATAATTAATTTTTTAAATTAATAATTATAAACATTGCACGTTATTTTTTAAAATATATTCTTTATTTTAAATGAATTAAATTATATAATTTATATTGATAGATCAAAAAAGAAAAAATATTCTTAAAATAGTTAAGTCAAATCAGTTTGTTAGATCTAAGAATAATTAATAAATCATTCACTAATTATATGATTTAATTAATTAATTAAATTTATCCACTAGTTTCATCTATCTAATCCATCAAATTGGCTTAACTTTTTAACTAGGTCATTCACAGCTAAAAATACTATATTTGGTTTACAATATGATCTTATACGTAAGCAAATTTAAAAAAGAAAGGTGAGTGGTTATTAGTTACTAAGGTCAACAGAATAATTCCACTTTTTCAATATTTAAAATACTTAGTCTATTTTGAATTAAATATTTAATTATTATAATTTATATTTATTTTTAATTTGATCTTTATAATTTTTTTTTTAAACAATTCTTCATAATTTTAAATATTTTTAATTTAAACCATGATTTCCATTAAGTTATTCATATGTGTCAAAATAAATGTTAATATAGATATTGGTGTGACTTGCTCTTCGTTCGCCATGCAAAGAGATCAAATGAAAAACATTTAAACTATGAGAAGTTATTTAAAAAAAAAATTATAAAGATTAAATTAAAAATGAGTATAAATTATAAATATTAAATATATTATTTAACCATTTATTTTATATTATTATAGTTATTTTTCGATATTTAAATGTTGTTGGAGAACAGTTTGTAAAGAGGAGCAGTCCAGTATTACAAACGAGGATTACCTCTTAAAAAAAAAGTATTATTAACTATTATTCTAAGGGCATTTGTACGTTAATATTACATCAAATAACTATATATGAAAAGAATACTTTAAATAATTATTAGTATTTAATATTGTTGAATCTTGCTATAGTCTCCTAGTTTTTGTAAAATATATATATATATATATATATATATATATATATATATTTTCAAATCTTAGCCTAAAAACAAATATAAAGCAAAAACAATTTTTTTTTAAAGAAAGTCTACGACCTGGTATATGGAAAGGAAAGGCAAGCTAATTAAGGTGGAGACATAACAGTCTCAGTGAAATTTTAACCTGAGATCAAGCAGTTCCTAAAGAAATATAGTGACACTTGAGTTAAGATTCTTGAACAAAATAATTTTCTTAAATATAAATACCTAGAAAGGAAATACAAAATAAATAATCACTCAAAAATTATTAATTACAATATTAAGAATTATTTAAATATGAAACAAAATTAAAAATAAATCTGAGGAAGAAAATTTTGTGTTCTGTATATCGGAGTATCAATTTTGAACATACATAATCAACTTTTTGTATTCCTTAACAAATTAATTTTAATTATCTAATTAATTTTTTATACGATTTCCAATTACTTACCAGTAGCATATACTAATAAATTAGGGGGTATATTATTATAAAAAAAAGTGACTAGGAAGTTAATTTATACGGTAAATTCTAAGATCAAATTCATAACATTATTTATTTTTTATTTGGTTTTGATATAGATCTTTTAATTAGTTATTGAATTGATTCTTTTTACTGTAACATTGTTGATGCAGAAAAATTCTTGAGTGTGTATATATATATATATATATATATCTGTGTGTGTGTGTGTGTGTGTTTGTGTGTGTGTGTGATAGGCATGTAAGAATTTTTCCTTAGTGAATGTTTTGTATGGAGGCAAAAATAAAGATGAAAATTTTTTATTCAAGAAATTTTCACTACACAAAATTCATCCAAAAAATTTGCACTTACATTTTTACCCTCATAACTTACCCTTATTATATTTTGTTATTCCACTAGACTATGTAAGTTATTATTGAACGTTTACTTAACATAAATTCTTGTATAATATAACAATTCTTAATGAAAAGGAACATAAATTGATTGTTTCTCTCTTTCTGTAAGGACTTTGTTTAACAAAACTTCTACTATTTCTGCCTACCAAAAAAAAAAAAAAAACTAACTACTAATGCTTCCTCCACACATGTAGGGCCTCATATGTGTCTCATGAGGCTTTACAATCTATTATCTATTATTTATTATTATATATATAAAAGGAGAAGAGTAATTTGATTTTGTCATGTAGAATTTGACTATACTATTTGAAAATTTGTTTTCAGTTTTGATTTTAATAAATAATGCTTGTGTGGTAAAAAATAATAATGTGGATTTTAAACATTATAATGCACTTATTGTGACAATTAATAAATCATAATTTTAAATTTCAAAAAAAAATTCATGGGTTAAACCTTTTAGAATTATTCCTTCCTTTTTATTATTATTATTTTATTTCTTCTTTTTATTTAATAATATTTGTCTCTCATTTTTAATTTTTTATGAATTAAATTTAAAATTTTAATTCTCTTTTCACCCATCCGAATTAAATAATAATAATTATTAAACTTTCTCTGACTAAAGGAATATACAATTTTAAATTATGTAAAATTTAAAAAAATAATAATTTGTTATACATCTCTTTTAAAATTGTTATAACTGATTTTTTTTTATTTTTATAGAATATTATATTATAATTTTTAAGTATTATATCATCCTTAAGAAATATTATTTTCTCTTTTTAAGTTTTGGGTGTTATGCTAGTTCTATTTTATAACCCTGTGGCTTTAGATGAAATGAAAGAATGATGGCATTATAATCATTTAAATGCATCTAGGGTTAATTAGGAGCTGACTTTGCAAACTTCAGTTCAAAGCATGCACACAACAACTCATCTTCCGACAGTTTGAATGGCTAGCTGAAATGGTGTGCCCAGCCACTTCGTATACTGAAACAACCGAAGCCACACCATAAATCAAACAACAAAATTATCAATGCAGTTGCATGCTCATTATAATAATAATACACAAGATTGTGGAATATCTTCCATTTTCTAAGACTTCATGTATATGCATACATCCCCCTATAGCAATAATAGCACAATTACGATAAACAAATTTAATTAATTAGCTCCATATATGAACTTGTTTGGTTCATGCACTGGGGAATATTCCTTGTAATCTCAACCAGGTACGATGGCCATCCAACGAGCATACATTTGGGGCCAATGCCTCACATAAGTAGACCATTATCAGTTTGGCAGGCCTACTAATTAATAAGAAACCTATTCTACATTTGATTTTTTGTTTGAGTAAAATGTCCACATTTAGGTTCAAAATTGACTTAATCTTTACCATTAGTCCAATTTTATAACTTTATTTTTTTAGATACTTACAGATCACCAGTTAATGAAGATTATTTGCTTATGGCGGGATATCAAATGTAAGTTCTGCAAACAAAATGTTTCAATAATTTGCCAGCTGATGAACCTAATCCAGTTAATTTTATAACTTTATTATCCTAAGGATTCACCAAGCTCGCCACATGTTTGGGCTGTTTAGTTTTAAAGAAATTAATAAGATGGTAATAAATTATTCCTTGTAAAATTGTTTGTCTCTTTAAAAATTATTCTTTGTAAAATTGTCTGTCTCTTTAAATTTTCATATAATTTTTGGCATATAATTATTTTAATCCATCTAGATTAGTGACCTTCACCTGTAAGAAGTAGGATTTACATTTTTTTCCCTCTTTTTTCATATGATATTATCTATTTACACATCAAAATATAATGAAAATTTTTGCTGTTTGAGATATCAAATAACAAAGAGATAAATTATTTTTCGAAAAAAAAGAAAAGGAGAGATTGAAATAAATGTGAAATTGATTAGTATTAATTAGTCTTGTTTGTCTAAGAACCTTAACTCAAGTGGTATTAAGTCTTTTTGAGGCCGCTTTACTTCTATTTTAACATACATTATTTCTTTTCAAATTAGGATGTAAACCTCTTTTCTAACCAAAAAAATAGTCTCATTTACTTTTTTTTTCTTTAGTTATTTTTCTCATATATTTTCTTTTTCATATATTTTTTTTCTTCATACCAAAGATAAAACTAGTATTTGAAGATAAATTTATAAAATAAAATTAAATAGAATCAGCGGGGTCAACAAAAAAGGCAGCCCAAAAAAAAATTCTATTCAAAATAAAAATTAAATTAAACTCCTATTATAGTAATAGTTTGAAATGTGAAACTCATACAATAAAAAATTAGAAGATTCCTTCACAATTGATTAAAATATATCAAAATAAGACATCCTTAAAAGTAATTAAGATCAACAAAATTCATAATTAAACCAAATGTTATATGTATTGCAGGAATCACAATTAGCCTGACGTAATCTTCATGAAAGAAGTAAGAACAAAGATTATCAGAAGGGGACAAAAACTAGCCTCCACTTGCCAAAATAACAAATGCGTGCACATAACAAGTTCTACAAATAAGTTGTCAACTAGACCAATTAGACCTACCAACTGGCACAAGACAATAACATGGAAACAACTAAGATGTGGAAGAGATGCTTCTCAAGCTCTCAAGAAAATTTAAAGGACAAAAAAAATGAAAAAAACACTAGGACCCAATGCATATTCAACGAGTTTGAATCCACCAATGACTGATCCTATACATCAAAGAGTGAAACAAGAACCTTGGAATTGTAAATTGAAAAGAATCGATTGAACTGACTGATAATTGTCGTTTGCACAAATCACTGATTTTTGGTACGATGATTTCAAAGTATTTGAGACATTATTTTTCATGTTCTTCTTTTCGTTTGTTTAAAACTATTGATTCGTTGAAATTTGGAAGAGATCAAGTCTGCATGCAACATCTGCAAAGCTACGAACACTGCAAAAAGGTCCTGGATTTAGGGATACAACATTGAAGAATGAAGGGAATTGTGCGCTTTTAAATTATAATTACAATTATGATTACAGTTATGTTATGTTGTAGAATATGTAAATAATTGTAAAAAAAAAATGTTAATGCAGTAGTAATTATGATTGCATTGTGATTATAAAAATTCTTACAAAAGTAATATTACTACTGTAATTATTTTTGTAAATTACAATTTAAAACTATAATTAAGAGTAATAAACAACGGAAATGGCTCTGCAACTGTATTGCTAGCGGAATAATGCTACCTGTAGATGTGTAACTGGAAGTTAAATGGCTCTCTTTACGGTCTCAATGTAATGGGTTCTTTCATCATTGGGCTATGCGTGGTGGGTTATGAATACACTTTAACAGTTATGAAAGTAACAATTAAGCTTGTAGAACAAGTGGATAAGGCTCCGTACCTTGATGAATTGCATCAGGGATCGATCCCAGCTAGCGGATGAATCCCACTCCTCGGCCCAAACCCCCCATACTGAAAAGAAAAAAAAAACAGTTATGAAAGTATATAAATACGAGTTTGGTTATGATATTTTTTACATCCACAAAATGTTTTTCAGTCAAAAGTTTTTTTTAAAATATTTTGATTATAAGTTTTTTTTAGAGAAAATCACAGCTAAAGAAATAGTATTTAGTGATGGAAAATTTGTTGCGATATTCTATAAATTTCTTTAAAAAAGAAAAAAAAAACGTTGTTAAGATGTTAGCTACGAAACATGTGCACTCTTGTTGTTTAGCTAAATCAGAATTTGAATCTTGTACTATTCAGCTGGAGCAGCAGAGTAGTGTATCTTTCACTCTTCTTTATTTTTAATACATGTGTGAAAGAAATTATTATTTTTTTGGTCAAAAGCATAATGGTTAAAACTTTTATCTCAAGTAACAATTTCAAAAATTAAACTTTGTTCATATTCTCATAATCGTGATACAAACACTTACAAGTATATCTTTGACTCTCTAAACACAGAATATAGCAAGGTTCTGAAAATCGAACCGGTCATTGAACCGGTCGAGGTACTGATTCAAGGTTCAATGGTCGAACCGTGGTTGAACCGTGGTTGAATCGTGGTCGAACTGGAGTATAATTAAATATATATTTATATTTATATATAATTATATATAATTATTTATATAGTACTAAAATAAATAAAAAATTATAAAAATATAATATAAATTAATAATAAAATTATTTGAAACACAAAAAAATAATATCATAGATCAAAAAAAATATTACATTCATATAATCAACACAACAAAAAAATGTCATAAAGTAAAAAAATATTACATTCATATAAATAACATAAATTCAACAATATTCCATCAAAAGTAATCATAAAAAATTTCACAAATTATACAAGATCATCATAATCAGCATTAAGTTGTTGAACATTTTCATTAAAAAGATCTTGTTCATCTCCACCATCATGATCATCATCAAATGAAGGCTGCATTGTTGCTTGACTTGCTTCAGCCATACCAAATTCAGTATCAATATCTCTGCCTTCTAAGAAAATAAAAGACTTAGTTAGTTAATAATAATATTATAAATTATAATACATAATATCAATACTTTTATATAGAACTATAAGAATAAGACTTACCAACATGATAAGAAGGAATAAACATTGTCTTGATAAATTAAATTTTCAATCTCTTCATTATCAAATTCTGGTTCAGGATCTTCTTCCATCACCCAAAAGTCAACATTGTCAATACTTTCATAATCAATTGGATCATAAGTCCTTTTCTTTCGATGCAACCTAGAACAAATAAACAAAGTATTATAATTATTTTTTTCAGCTAACTAACCTAAAGTTTTAAACATAATAAATGACGCCATTAATATAGAAATGTTAAATACTTAAATTATTAATATACCTGGATTTAAGACACAAGTTGTAAGTGACATACACAAGATCATTAAGTCTTTGATGCTCCAGCCTATTCCTCCTTTTAGTATGAATTTGTTCAAAAAGACTCCAATTTCGTTCGCATCCTGAGGAAGAAGCTGTTTGACTAAGGATACGATATGCTATATTTTTCAAACATGGAGTACTGGTGCCAAAAAATGTCTACCATTCATCTACATAGAAATAAATATAATTCTCAACATCAACCATCGATTATATATTATAAGTTTCAAAATATTAAAACAAATCAGCATATAAAAATAAAATTGCTTACTTGGTTGAAGCTCCTTAGCTGCTGTCAAAGCAGTAGACCTATCAAAACTTTCCTTGCGCTGCCGATACACCTGTATCTCCTTCATTGCTTTAAGTGGATCATTGCAAAGGCTTTTTATATCAAACAAGTTAAGTAAACCTTGCATGATCCTGTGTTTCTCAATGAATTTCTCATCATAAAAGAAAGCAGGATTTAAAAAGTAAGATGCTGCATGGAGATTCTGATGCAAGTGCTTATCCCATCGAGCCTTAATGATTTCTGTATAAGGCTTGTACAAGTTTTTCCTAATCTTAAACATATGCTTGATAGCATTTTTTTGCCCTTTGCATGCATTCATATACATATCCCAATGAAGGTTTTTCATCAGCATCCACTATTCTCAACAATCTAATTAAAGGGCCTACAATCTTCACCGTAGTAAAGCAATCATGCCAAAAACTTATTATCCAAGATAATATCACTAACAGCTTTCCCACTAACACTTCTTCCCAACTTGTGTCCAGTGAAGTGCTTGTCTACAACTAAAACTTGCAAGTCTTCCTTGTGTTCATAAATACTTTTTAAAGTAATAAAAACAGTAGCAAAACGAGTAGCTCCTGGACGAACAATTTTCTTCCAATCTGGCCTTTTTCTAAGCCAAGACAAAAACACTATATGATTGTAAAACAAATATTGTTATCTTTGAAGCACGGGATGCAAGGTTAGATACATGGGGCATGTTGCTAATATCTTTCAAAATGAGATTAATGCAATGGGCAGCACAAGGAGACCAAAAAATATGTTCATACTTATCATGAATAAGTCTTCCAGCTGCCACATAATTAGCTGCATTGTCAGTCACCACATGCACAATATTACTGGGCCTAACCCATTCAATAACATCAACAAACAAGTTAAATAATGTTGTGGCATTTTTTACCATGTCTGAAGCATCAACAGATTTCAGAAATGATACACCAGCAGGACAATACACCAAAAAATTAATTAGAGTTCGTTGTCTTTGATCAGTCCAACCATCAGCCATAAGTGTACAACCAGTTTCTTTCCATGAATTCCGATAACTATCAACAAGTAACTGACACTCATTCTTAAGATCTCCCAATAAGTGAACCCTCATTTCATCATAAGATGGACCTTTAAAACCAGGCCCAATAGCAGCAATACCATCCAATGCACCTTGAAAATAAGGTGATTGAATTGCATTAAATGGAATGCCTGCATCAACCATCCATCTGGCTATTCCCAATTTAGCTTTATGTATGGCCTCTTTGCTAGCAAAAACACTTTTTAAAACTTGGTTGGGCTCCTGGAGTTGTCCTTGGTGCAAAATATTTTACCAATTGGTTGGGAAGCAGTTACTTTTCGCTTGCCTTTGTCTCCAATATGCTGCATCTTAGTTGGTGGAGGTGAAGGAGTAATTATCTCTTGTTCTTCTTGTTCTTCTGCTTCATCATAATCATTACTAAAATCTCACTTTATCATTTTTATTTTTTTTTACTTATTCCAAATGTGCTAACATTTGGCACTTAACATCATAAGAAACTTTTTTTGCACAAAGCTATTTGTCCTTGTTTTTCTGCAAGATGCTGCTTCATCCTATTAATCCCTCATCCTTTATACCGTGTCAATCAAAACATACAAGTGTACACTGGCTTCCCATTTTCATGAGCTAAACTAATATGTTTCCATGCTGGATCACTTTTTCCACGACTAGAACCTAAGGAGGATTGCTGGTCAACAGTATTACTTTCTCTTGTCTGATTATTAGAATTATCCATATCTGAATAAAGAGGGGATAAATAGCTTAGACTTCATGCCTAAAAAAATGTTTCCATGCTGTTGTGATGCAAAGAATATAAAAAAATTTCTATAGATGTCTAAGGATTTACTAAAGCTAATGAAGTAATGCTAGGCTTCAATGGCCTGCAGCAAAAATAAGTGAAATTTTTTCGTTTACAAAGACATTTCATGTAGGCAAAATCTAATATTGAACCAAGTTAACCAACCTAAAAATACCAACTGTCAACATCAATTTCGTAATTCTAGTTGCAATGTCTTTGAAGTATTTTATCAAACACTACATGCGCAACTAAACAACAATTATAGAAACAAAAATGCTACAACCCACACAGTGTACACGGCACAAACAATAATCAAAATTATCTGCAAGATCAAATCAAACACACAATCTTCCCCATTCTAGACGTCCAGATTCCAGATACAAAAACGAAAAAATCTCAGAAAATAAAAATAAAAATGTGCAGAGGTGTATCTGTGTATACCTCGAGGATCTCCGATAGCGAGGGTTTCTAACGGTAAGAAACCGGAGTTGAGGACACACTGACGCAGACGACGCATCGACGCAGACGGACGCACGCGGGTTTTCGGCTTCCGCTTCCGCAGTGAGCCAGCGAGGGTTTCGGTGAGAGACGACCGAACGGTGAGACGTGAGAGACGACGCGGAGCAGCGAGGGCGAGGGTTTCGGTGAGAGACGACCGAACGGCGAGACGATGCGGAGCAGCGAGGCGAGGGTTTCCGGCTTTCCGCAGCGAGGGCGAGCGTTTCGGTTTTCATTCAAACCGAAACGACGTCGTCCCATTTTTTTTTTTTGAAAAATATATATTAAAACGACGTTGTTTTGACGTAAATATTCAAAAAAAAAAGAGCAGACCTGGGCAACCGTACGGACCGGCGCCGATTTGCCCGGTTTGAGACCGGTTCACTGGTTTTTGACCGATTTTTGACCGCCACGGTTTTGGATGATGACCCGGACCGGTTAGGGAACCAGTTCCCGGTCCGATCGGCCGAACCGGCCAGTCCGGTCCAGTTTTCAGAACATTGGAATATAGTGCCTAATGTTCCAGCCCAAAAGTATGGGATTTTGATCCACTAAACCATCTTTATGTCTTATTTTTTTTTTATTTGGTTATAGCCAATGCTCCCCCTGCAAAGTGCAACCATTTGGATGAAATGGATTTTGGATTTGGTCATGTGGGTGAACGAGATCATAATCCAAAACCAAAGCCAATTCCCCAATGACTTGCATACTCAGCCCAATCCCATAGCTGAACATTAGGCTTGGTAAGTTGTCTTGAGTGTAATATTAAGAAGGTGTTTGGGAATGCTTAAATTTTTGTAAAAAGTAGCTTTTTCATGATAAAAGTTATTTTTCTTTTTCTAATTCATGTTTGGTATAAATTATATGAAACAGATTATAATTTTTGATTATTTTAGATACATAGAAAACAACTTATTTTGTTAAACTCATTTTTAAGTATTTTGGATTATAATTTATTTGATTATTTTGATAGTTGGCCTAAATTTATCATATTCATTCACCCATTAAATATTATATTAATCTAAACAAACCATTTCATACTTTTTTAGTAATTTATTATATAAAAATAATTTTTTTATATATAATCCAAACAAAACATATTATTTTAAAATTATTTTTTAATTAATATATTTAAACATAAAATTAATTTTATCATGATCAATTTTTAAAAAATTAATTATATATATAATTGATTATTAAAATAATATTTTTTTTACAACTCATCTAAACACAAGCTAAAGTCTCGAGCCTCCATAGCTCGCTTGTTGCCGCCGTTGGAATTAGCCCCAGCACGTTCAACAATTCACAGTTCACACCACGCAGGGCTTCGTGGTGAGCACAGAGCGAACAAATCCTCTCCCACCAAAATATAAAATGGACCAAAATAAAACAAAATATAAAACACAAATTCATTTGTTTGTGTCCGAAGTGCCTTTACACTTTTCTCAATCTGAAAGGTTCGGATCCAATTAAATATATTAATTCGAACATGATAATGGTTACGAACGTCAGGCTCAATTGGGCACGAGCCCACTGGTGATGATTTTGGGATTGTGTTTGCCCTGGTGAGTGTCGTGCCCAGATACAAGGTGCACCGGAGCCTGCCTTTGGCCTTGGAATGTTACCAAATATAGAAGGCTCTATCAAAATAGGTCAAATTCATCGTATTGACCCATTTATTCGTAAAAAATATGAGTTAAATTTTAAAATTATGATTTATAAAAATACAATAATTTTTAAACTGATCCGTTTAACCTATGAATTAAACGGACCTTGCTTATTTTTTTAAATATATAATCATATTTATAAAGCACAATATATGATTTATTGTTTCAAAAACCTAACACTAGTGTGATAATGTATCGATTTTTTATTATTTTACTTATCAATTTGATTTATATTTAGAATAATATTTAAATTATGTTATGTATTTATGAATTTGATTTGAACTTTGAATATTATTTAAATTATGTTATGTATTTGTAAATATAATTTAAATAATATTTAAATTATATAATTGGTTTGACAAGTTCTTTTAATAATAAGTGAATTTAATTTTTTTTAACATTTAGTAAAAAAAAACATGGGAATGCAAAAAAAAAAAATTATGCAGGTCTGTCTCGTTTAGGCCTGTGAGTTGACGTGGATCTAATCGTACTGATTTTTTTTAATCCGTTTAAATGTGAATAATTTTGACCTAATCTATTTAGCTCGCAATGCATTACAAACGAGCTTAAACGGGTCGGCTAACCTGTTTGAGAACCCTAAGTCTACTCAGTCATGATGATTTAAATTTGGTGGCTTCTGGCTCATCAGAATAGTGGTTGGTTGCGGGTAATGTTAGACAATTAAGGGGAGTTCAAAATTGGGGTTTTTTCTTTCATAAGTTAAGGGCAAAAAAATAAAAATAAATACTATATCTTCACTTAAAATTTAAAGTATTAATTATTTCAACTTGTAAACATGAATGGTTAAAATATGTCCAAATAATTAGAAGTGCACATTAGATGTAAAAAAATTATTACATATTTTTAAAGTGCTATTAAAATTATGTTTTATCTAATTATATTATGATATATTAATATTTAATTATTAAAAAATATTTTTTTAATATATTAAAATATAAATAAATACAATATTACTTGACCTTCCAAAATTATGCAATAATTTATATGGGAACTAAATAACGGTAAAGACTACGCTCCTAAACCAATCAAAGATATTTGAAGTCAAGGTTGGGGGGTCCCACTCTCAAATCAATGCATCCTCAATCCTCGACATTTAAAAGCGCTAATCAACACGTTACATTTAACACCCACTCCCTCGGGCTCATAAGCCACATACACCATTATAGCTTACTCGCTTTTTCCTTCTTAACTTTTCATTATTTGTCCCGCTAAATCTTTCTATTCATTTAATTAATAACTAGGTAGGCCTTTAATTGCCGTTTCACTTATTTTACGCAATCAAAATTTGATAAAGTTTAGTTCTATAAATATTTTCGGAGGTTATAAATACCTTTTTTCTCATGATATTTATGTAAAGATAAGCTTACAATTAACTTATGTCATGAATTTTTCTTTGTGGGTATTATTTTATGAGTAAGGCCAAGGCTTTTAATAATATTGCATTGTGATAATTGGTAATTGGTAATGCAGAAACATTCGGTGCGTCATCTGCATTCAGTTTGTAGTGGTGATTTGAAAAGAATGTAAGGATTATATATCAAATCTTAATTGGTGCCTGCCTTTTACTGTACCTTCACAATTCAATGGAAGTTTAAGAAGCTGATTTATTTTTTTAGTTTTTTACATTCATTGACCGTAAAGTTTGGAGTATGGTGGTTGCACGCGAGACCAACATCAGAAGCACCTGCACATGAAGGATAGATATAAATAAGGATCCCAAATATCTTGCTTTTCCTGTTATTTTTGAAAAAAAAGATATGAGCAAAATTTAGAAAATAAGAAAGAGAAATTTAAAGAATTTGTACAAAAATATTGATGTGATCTGCACAAATTTAAAAGATAAATATAATGTGTAAAATATAGTATGAGAAGGGTGTTAAAAAATGAGTGTGTGTGCTGAAGAAATTCCCTATGCAACTGTCTTTTTCATACCTTTGAGTATGGTTTGATTAACTATCTCCTCCTCGTTCCGTTGGCTGAGAAAAGAAAATTATTATTATTATTATTTTCGTATTTGTCTTTCAAATTCTTGTTATAATTAACTAATCAAGTTGAGTTCCAATAATTGTAAACCTTATATAATAACTATCTTCAATATAGGAGCATGTTAATCTCATCCTAGCTACTTCATTTACAAACTAGTCGAATGAAACAGGGATACGCCTTTGGAAACAATGTCCCCATAAATTCATTCATAATGGCGAAATGCATGTCATCCATGAGCAAATTAATTGATATCAGAAAGGGATTTTTTGATAGAAAATATGAGTAAGATATTTATAGGCCATAATGTCTCTGTTTTTTTTTTCTTTGACAAAATAATGTTTTTAATTAATTCATCTGAATCGTTTTATAAATTTAGTTTTTTTAACTTAAAAATAATAATTATATTACTCTTTTTATGAAATATAATTTTTAAATTTTCATGTTTAGGAGTATAATTCATTTTCATTATACTAATACTTCGTGAATATAAGAGTAACTAGTTAAAAGTAACTTGAAAAAATTATCACAAAAAAAAAAGCAACAAGTAAATATATAAAATTTTAAAGCTAATTCTTTTTTATACGAAAAACTTAAGCACAACGATCATTGTCAGCATGACATATATTATAGTTATTTTCATTTTGCTAACATAAAAAAAAAAACTCTTGTCTTCTTATATCTCATTTCGAAAACAGAAAAAATAAAAAGAAAATCTAAAAAAGAAAAAATAAGTTTATGATTGTTCGACTATTTAAAAGCATAGATATATACTAAAGTTTGAGAGGAATGAGCGGCATGGTTGGATAAATGGTCCTTTTTATTAACTCAAAAGGAAAATACAACAGGACGCAGCCAACACTGACAATTTACGGACCGCATGCAAACCGACATATAAGGTGCAAAGAGCAAAAGGATGAGAATTTAGCCGTTCCCTTCCTTCCTTTTCTTTCTTTTGCAAACTAAATTTCCTTAGATAAGGGAAAACCCAGAAGAAAAATCCCACACTCATCCATGAAGCAGGCCACCGCACAACACTATTTTCCTCCAATTCATGAAAGATCGTAGGAAACGCAACGCTGCCGTTTCGTGGAGCACGTTCTTCTGGTGCACCCTTCTCATCGTCCTCTCCTCCGTTCTCTTCACCACCTTCGCCTTCTCCTCCCTCCGCCCCTTCTATCTCTTAGGTCCATTTTTATCTCTCTCTCTCTCTCTCTCTCTCTCTCTCTTTAGTCTCACATTATTCCATTCGGATTAATTTTAATTCGTCTAATTCTTTTTTCTTGTGAGCAGAATCTTTTCACCCAAACGCGCTCTTCAAATGGCGAACCCCGACGATGGAGGCAAATTCCGGCAACTCCTCGGTGGCTCCGACAATCGCCATCCGAGAAACAGTTTTGCTTCCGGATCAGGCTCTGATTTTCCTCAACTACCCTCCTTCTTCTCGCTTTTACACCAAACACGACCTCCATTGCGTTTACTTATCGGCTAACTCGTTCCAGCCTCGGCTCACTCAGCAGCCGATTCAAATCGACCAGACGCAGCTCCTCGAGCAGATCGTACGGTGCCCACTTCATCCACGTGGCTTAAAAGTTTCGCTTGTGACGAAATCCAACGGTCCTATCCCAACGAGCTCCTCGTCCGTCCATGGATGGGACCCACTGGTCTATGAAGCCCTCTTCGACCGCGACAGCACCACCGTCGTGTTCGTGAAGGGCTTGAATCTCCGCCCCGAGAAGCCCGCTGAACCGTCAAGCTTCCAGTGCGTCTACGGCTGGGATTTCGCGAGGCCCAAGTTGCTTCTATCATCCGACGTCGTGTCGGCTGCCCAGGAGATCGTACGATGCAGAACGCCGTCGAGCATTTTGATTAGCAATGCACAGGCCCAAGCCCATTCTGTCAAGGTTTCTCTGAAAGTGAAAGGCGGAGGAATATTGCCCTCCATAGCCAGGCCCGGGCTCCGTCCACTACACGACCCGCCAACCCGGAAAGCCCACGAGATGTGCGTCTGCACCATGCTGCGCAATCAGGCACGGTTCATGAAAGAGTGGGTAATGTACCACACCCGAATCGGGGTCCAGCATTGGTTCATCTACGACAATAACAGCGACGATGACATCATCACCGTGATAAAATCCCTGCAGAGCGCTGGCCACAACATCACCCGACACGTGTGGCCCTGGGTCAAGTCCCAAGAGGCCGGGTTTGCCCACTGCGCTTTGCGGGCCAGGGCCACATGCGAGTGGGTCGGGTTCATTGACGTGGACGAGTTCTTCAACCTTAAGGTGGAAGGGGGCCTGCACCGTGTGATATGGCGCCACTCCAGGCTCGGCAGCGTGGGTGAAATCCGGACACCATGCTACAGTTTTGGGCCTTCGGGCCTGAGAGAAGTGCCACGCGAAGGAGTGATGGTGGGGTACACGTGTCGACTACGAACACGTGAGAGGCACAAGAGTATAGTGAGGCCCGAGGCACTGAACCAGAGCCTGGTGAACGTGGTGCACCATTTCCATCTGAGGCAAGGGTTTGTGAGCGTGGATGCGGAGAAAGGGGTGATGGTGATCAACCACTACAAGTACCAGGTGTGGCAAGTGTTCAAGGACAAGTTCTATAGGAGGGTCGCTACCTACGTTGCTGATTGGCAAGAAGACCAGAATGTGGGGTCCAAGGACAGGGCGCCCGGTTTGGGGACCAGAGCGGTCGAACCGCCTGATTGGTCGAACCGGTTTTGTGAGGTTAGAGATGTGGGGTTGAGGAACTGGGTGTTGAGGAACTTTAAGGAGCGGCGCACCCGTCTTCTGCCGTGGCAACCGGAGTATGAACACCGCATTCAAAGGAGACGAAGAAGACGAAAGGAAAAAGGCCTCTTATGAAACAACCGAGTCTCTTTCTCTCTCTTCAGTTTTTGTTTTCTTTTCTGTTTTTTTTTTGTTTTTTATTGTGCATGTACAATTGTGTAGAGATATATATAAATAACAGGTGACAACGTTGTTCTAGCAAACATTTGTTTGGACGCATAATTCCAGCAAACTTTAAAAATTCCTTGGCCATTTATGTAGAATGTGTTTGTAAGGATAAGTTTTGGGGTTTGATTTTATTTATAAATTAATTTCTTTGTTTAAAATATTATAAAATGGAAATTCATATGATTTTTATATCAATTAAAAGCTAATAAATATTAATTAGGTTGATTTAAAAATTCAGTAAATTTTAATAAATTTTGTATAAATTTATTATTCTACTCTTAATAAAAATATTATATTATTATAAGTAAAAATAAAAAAAATAAATTTTTAAAATAAAATTAATTCAATTCATTTTTAATATATTTAAAATATAAAAATTGATTTTTAAATTATAATTTTTATAATTAGATTCAAACATATGAATTAATTTTTAATTTAATTTAATTTAACTCAATTTAATTCAATTTAATTTCAATTTTGATCATAGAATTTGATCATTATGATTGTTAACGAATTTAAATTTCTATCTCTCATTATAGATTCGTGTTAAGGTGCTAGGGAAATCAACTTTATTGGCATATGTATAATGTATGTCACAGAGACAAGCAATTAAACAAAATGAAAATTCGAATACAGATGTGGCAAACAAACAACATATAAAGTCCCTTTCATAAGAGAGAGTCGATGAAGAAAAAGGTAATAAAGTAACAATATCCATGTTGAGTACATGAATCTACTGAATTTTCCTTATTACCAAATGGGAAATAAGACCATGAGCTGCAATCACAGCTAAAGACTGGCACAGATGTAGCTCAACATAAAAAAAACAAACAAAATAAGATGCTTGAGAAATAAATATTAAGAACTCTAGCTTTAGACCAAAATGAATTTCTTATTCCCTTTATAGCTTGGCTTTACAGAGATATCATTTCAAATAAGTTTCATATAATAAATTTATAAATGAAATAAATTCTTACATTTTAAACATTTTTAAACTAAAGCACAGTTTGCGATTTGTTTCGATTTCAAATCATGTTTCTTTGATGTACCAAAAAAGTAAAAACTCATGTTTCTTTGTATTTTAAGTTCGCTAACAAACGGTCAAGGTTTAACTTAGTACATTCAAAAGATATTGTATGATAGTTGAATAATAATAATTATAATAATGATAGCACCGGATTTTGTCTTAGCTTTGAGATTATCAGATAGCATTAAAAAAGGTTTAAAAGTTAACAAACTGATCGTCACATGATCAGACAGCATTAATAGGAAATGTTATCAGTAGTCAGTAGTTTATATTATTCATAAAAGTTTAATAAAAAACGGTCAATGTTTAACTTATTTTATCAATTAAAATTGTGTCTTAGCTTTCACATTATAATATACATTAATAAATTAAAATAGTAATAAAACCATGTATAATAATTCAACATTAAAAAAGCTAAAAAACAAATCAAAACTTCTAATATATATATATATATATATATATATATATATATATATAGGGATTAGATTTTCTCTTGTAACAGGACTTGTTGAAAAAAGATAGATATAAATTATATTATAATAGGACTCACCATAATAAATTATAAAGTTTATTTTTAATGTTAAAAATATTATTTTCTCTAATAAGATACTCTTATATTATTTTACTAATAAGAGATGATCATGATCCTATATATTGAGAGGAACAATTTTAAGCATAAATTTTATATGAATAGTCAAAATTAAAATATCAAGTCATGTAATCATTCATATAAGGTTTAAAAGTTAATAAACCTAAATGACATTTTGATTTGGTCTGATTTAGTTTAACTTATTTTTTATATAAAATTTTGAACACTTCATAAGTTAAAGATATCTAAGGCATATAAAGACCTAAAAATATTTTTTTTCTTTAAGAGATAGATTACCAGAAAGGAAGCATGCAAGTAAATCACAATCTACATAAATGCTAAAGCACTCAAATACAACACGCTAAATTCATTTGCAGGATATGAAGGCATTCAATTCAGTATGGCCTAATGAATTGTTCATCATAGTCACAATTTTTTCTCAAGAGGACAGATCCAAAGCTTCAGCCAGATAGACACATCGGATTTAGATCAGTACAACTAAGGCATTATCCAGACCTGAAACAATTAAAAATAAGTGTACGTTTTGATACAAGATAAAATAGAAGTAAAAAATCCATAGATGAATTTTATGAATAAAATTGTATACAAAACTAATCCTAAAAAATAAAACATCCACGGATTAAACTAAGCAATTTGAACCAAAATTAAGATAAACACTTCTCAATCTGGTTCTAGTCAAATATATATATTTCTTGGGTTCTAATCAAATATAAAAATATAGTATGCTTGCTAGTTTGAATTTGACAGCACTTTCGCAATAGCTATAGTAAAGGCATTCAGCTACAAACACACAGATGTCCTACCCTTATTAATTACTCAAAGGAATTGTGCAACAACTGTGAGTAAATTCCAATTCCCTGAACTGAGGCATGTAAAGATAATATCAAATGAAAGCTATGCTGGAATTTGGAACACTAATAAATACCACATCACACAATTTCAAGCTATTCCCTACAAATGCTAACACTTGATATTGAATCTTTACATTTGTCCCCTCCTCCCACCTTGAAAACCTAACTTAAGAAGATCACAAAAATTCTCTTGGAAGGTGTTCGGTGCAAATATTATTGGGCTTCATAAACGATAAGCTCCTTGATATCTAGAAGGATAAAATCTTTTGAATGATAAGGTGACATCCAATCTATTGATAATAATCCTTATCCACACTATAAGGAATATTAATCCTATTCTAAGAAGGGTATCCACCCTAACCTCAATCTATATAATAGGGGTATCCGCTTTAGGTAGATCCATCACACCATATCTCTAAAAATCTATTGAGTACTCTTCTAATTTGATCGTCGAAATGTTTTTAATAGTTACCCCCACCACCACTTTCTTATCCCTACTCCTCGGTGTAAATCTTCAACCATAACCTCAATCCCAGGTACGATATCCACCTCAGATTTGGTTTGAAACATTGGCACCTGTGGGAAAAGGTAAACTTTTATTCCCACCCGTCTTGTCATGTCCAATACCAGAAGATAGGCTCAGAATGCAGATCGAAATCACGAAGGGGTAGAAATCTCTACTAATCAACCAGCACAAACCGCCCCCCACAAAGCAGCAATAATGGGAAACCCCACCTATAATCAAAGCCCACCTCCGAACCAATCTAACCTTCCAGGAGCTCACGCAGATGATCCACCTGATAGACTAGACATGGCCTCCCTACTCACTATGATCGCTGATAAGAATCAAAGGTTAGAGGAGCATATTCAACGCATCGACGAGATTCATCGAATATTGATGCACTGTGATCACCTAGTAGAACGAATTTTGGAAAGCCTCCGGCCCTCCAAACAAAAGGCTAACTGAGAAGAAAATCAGAGTTATCTCTCGTATCCTAGCAACCTAGAGAGGAATGGACATACCGTCATCTCTTCTCACATTTCATCATGGGGTAGAATTCCCTGACCACTTTTAAGTACCAAGGAATGTGGAGCCTTATAATGGTACTACAGACTCAGAAGAACACTTAGAGACGTACCATATGTCAATGTTCACTACCAAAGTTGGTGCTGCAGATGCCATATTATGTTAAGTCTTCCCGATTACCTTTAAAAAAGCGGCCCTGAAGTGGTTTTGCTCATTGGCACCTCATTCTGTCCACAGGTTCTTCGAGTTGGCTACCCGATTTCTTAGCAATTTTATGGTGAGCAAAAATCAGCCCAAATCTTCGACCACTCTATTAAACCTAAGACAGAATTATGAATAATCTCTCTGTGATTATATTGCACGATTCACTAAAGAAGTAATGCAAGTTGGAGACTTGAATAAGACTTCAACAATGGAGTAATTTCTCCTTAGGCTCAAGTTGGGTCGTTTTGTGTCCTTGTTGGCTAAAAAGGAATCCACCAATTTCAATGACTTGCTTGCACGGTCCAGGAAGTACATAAAGATGGAGAAGACTCTAGAGGCAAAAAAAGATTTTGTGACCTCAGAAGAAAGCTCAAAAAAGAACGAAGAGCCTACAAAGTCACCTTGAGACAATACCAAGAAAACAGTTTCTCATGGAGTATACAGTGAATACACTCCACTAAACACTAGTCGGGAAAAAATACTACAGGAAATTTATCACACCGAGTTTGGAAAGCTCCCGAAACCTAAACGACCGATAGCCTATCGAAAGTTTGTCAACAAGTTTAAGAGGTGCAATTACTATAACGATTATGAACACGATACCAAGGATTGCCTCGACTTCCAACATGCTATCGAGATCCTTATCCAATAGGGTAAACTACAAAAATATCTACAGAAGTCTATAACTCGTGAAGAAATAATTGACAAAAATTTAAAGTTTCAAGAAGGTCCCCTAGATCAAGATCTAGTAACAGAGAATCTAGATGATGCCCATCGAGAGGACGTTCACCTAGACGAGATGCTAATGAGGGGCATTCCAGGATTATTGCAACAATATCAGGAGGATTCGCTGGGGGCAGAAAGTCGAAATCATCTCGAAGAAAACACTTGAAAGCCATTCTAAATGTGGCTCATCATTCTATAACTAAGAAAAACCAGAGGCAGACTCTTGCTATTTCATTTACTGATGAAGTCCTTGACAGAATAGTCCCAAGTCATAATGACCCGCTAATTATTTCGGTGGTCATTGCTAATTCAAAGGTGAAGAGGATCCTAATTGATCAAGGAAGCTCGGCTGATGTACTATATTATAACATCTTCTAGCAACTCGGTTTACCCATTTCTGACTTACACCCTTTCCCAAGAAACTTGATAGGCTTTTGACGACAGTCAAGTCAAAATCGAAGGTTATGT
Organism: Castanospermum australe; assembly: GCA_019955255.1. Lineage (NCBI taxonomy): Eukaryota > Viridiplantae > Streptophyta > Magnoliopsida > Fabales > Fabaceae > Castanospermum > Castanospermum australe. Next base: position 79,691 of record NSJW01000366.1, read on the forward strand.
GGAAGTATATCTTTCTTTGGGGACAAAGTCAGCCTGTTCAACGAAGAAAATCAAATTTCTAGTGGTAGATTGTCCTTCAGCATACAACACAATTCTGGGTAGATCGTTATTGAATCTATTCAGGGTAGTTGTCTCCACCCCTATCTTACTATGAAGTTCATTACTGAAGATAACCAAGTAGCAACTGTTAAGAGAGATCAAGTCCTAGCCAGGTAATCCTACAATAGTAGCCTTTCTATTCTTAAGTAGCCAACTCAGGACGTTTAAAGGCACATCTTGTTATAAATTCTCAAGTGTTGCTCACCGAGCTAGATCTGAGAGACTTTTGACAACAAAAGACTCTAACTTGATGGCCACTTACTTGACATCAGGATTGAAAATACTCCCGAGAAGACTACTAAGGTCAGTACATAACGGACTTTGCAGGAATTACAAGATATCACTACATCCCTTTATGACCACGCGAAATTGTTTGCCTGGACATTAGTAGACATGCCCAAAGTAAACCTCGAATTCATGTGCCATAGGTTGGCTATTCTCCTAGGAGCAAAACCAATCTCCTAAAAGAAGAGGAAAGTTGGCCTAGAAAGGCAAGCTAAATTAGAAAAATAGGTGAAAGACAAGTTGGATGCTGGCTTCATAAGGGAGATATCCTACACCACGTGGCTTTCAAATTTGGTCCTAATCAAAAAGGCTAATGGAAAGTGGTGACTGTGCATCGATTATACCGACTTAAATAAAGCTTTCCCTAAAGACCCATATCCGCTCCTTAACATCGATAAGCTTGTAGATGATGGATCAGGGTATAAACTTCTCATTTTCATGTATGCCTATTCGGGATACAATCAAATCTCAATATATCCTCCAGACTAAGAGAAGATGGCATTCATCACTGAAAAAGGTACTTATTGCTACAAAATGATGCCTTTCGGTTTAAAAAATGCTGGGGCGACATATCAAAGGCTTATGAGCAAGGTTTTTTCTAACTAGATCGGACGTAATGTCAAAGTCTATGTCGATGATACGCTAGTGAAAAGCATCACCTCAGAAGATCATATCCGAGATCTTGAGGAAGTGTTTGGCAAGTTAATAAAGCATAACATGAGGTTGAACCCTGAAAAATGCGCCTTTGGAGTACAAACAAGAAAATTCCTCGGTTTCATGCGCATAAACCGAGGAATAGAGGAAAATCCAAAAAAATGCTAGGCAGTCGTACGAATGAAAAGCCCCACCATAGTAAAAGAAGTCCAAGAACTCACAGGATGTATTGCGGCTCTAACCAAGTTCATAGCCAAGTCATTACACGAGTCTTTTCCCTTTTTCAAAGCTTTGAGAAAATGGAAATATTTTAATTAGAACTCGGTACGCGAGGTAGCTTTCCAGCAGTTAAAAGGCTTCCTTGCATCTCTACCTATTCTTGGACACCCCACCCCAGGGGAAATTCTCTGGCTATATCTCTCAATAAATAACAAAGCTATTAGCTTGGTATTAGTAATAGAAGACTCGAGGAAACAACAGCCAATATATTTCGCTAGTAGGCCTTACAAGGACCAAAATTGAGATAGCAGAAGATAGAAAAAGTTGCCTTTGTGCTCTTCATTTCGATGAGAAGGCTTTGACAATATTTTCAAAGTCACCAAATTATGGTCAAAACTGACCAACTAATCAGACATGTATTTCATAAGCCTGAGTTAGCTAGAAGAATATTAGCCTAGTCCATCGAGCTATCCAAATTCGATATCATATATTGAACCTTGGAATGCTATCAAGTCACAAGCCCTTGCAGACTTTATCTCAGAAATGACCAAGCCGAAAATAGCCAAGCACTGTTAGAGGATATTTGTTGATGGAGCCTTAAACCCGACAGGAGCAGGGGCCAGAGTAATTCTCAAAAAAGAAAGTGATATTTCGGTAGAATGCTCTCTAAAGTTCGATTTTCCTACCTCCAATAATCAAGCCAAATATGAAGCATTGATTGTAGGACTCCAAATAGCCAAAGACCTTGGAGCTTCCGAAGTTATCATCTACAGCGACTCCTAACTTATGACAAGCCATATTCTTGGAACCTATCAAACTAAAGGCCCCTTACTATCTAGATATTTAGAAAATGTCAAAGTCCTCATTGCTACATTCGTGGCCGTACAAGTTAAGCATATCCCACGAGAATAGAATGTCAGGGCCGACATATTATCTAAACTTACCAACACTAAAGGACTTGGGAATAATAGGTCCATAGCGCAACAGACCTTGGTCGTCCCAAGTATCTTGGAACTTGAACAAACCATGCAAATATCAGATGAACCAACTTAGATTACGTTAATCGAAAACTACCTCAAGGATGACACAACTCCCTTTGACCATAAGGCTACTCGTAAAATCTGGCGAATTGTGAGTTGGTACACCCTTATCAGGGAATGCCTTTACAAAAAAGGCTTTTCCACCCCATTCCTCAAATGCCTCAGCTCAATTGAAGCTGAGTATATTCTCGCTGAAGTACACATAGGAATTTGCAGCTAACATCTCGGGAGTCGATACCTAGCCCACAAAATAATCCGAGCTAGCTACTATTGGCCATATATTAAAAGGGATGCGCTAGTATATGTGATGAAATGCAATAAGTGTCAAAAGTTTGCCCATCTTCATTCATCTCCACCCAAAGAACTTTCTATCACCTCTGTCCCGTGGCCATTTTGCAAATAGGAGATAGATCTTTTCGGACATTTTTCCCAAGCACCGGGACAACTGAAATATCTCATTGTAGCCCTTGACTACTTTATGAAATGGATAGAAGTAGAGCCCTTAGCCACCATCACGTCCAAAAGAAAACGAAAGTTCACTTGGAAAAACATTATCTGCAGCTTCGGCACATCGAAGTCTATCATCACCGATAACGACATTCAATTTACCAACAAAAGGTTTCAAAATTTTTGTGCCGACCTTCATATCAGACAATGCTTCACCTTGGTTGAATACCTTTAAGCTAATGGGCCTATAACAGCACTTCCCACTCTTTAACAGGTGAAAGCCCTTTCAAGTTGACTTACGACACTGAAGTCATGATCTCGGTTGAGATTAGGGAACCAAGTTAGAGAAGAATTTCTTTCAACGAAGAGCAAGACAAAATTAACCTTAAAGTGGCCTCAAGAGGAAGACCTCGTTTTACGACAAGCAGACATTGGAACAAAGAATGCAGATGGTAAACTTGTCTTGAATTGGGAAAGCCCATATCGAAATTGTTGAGGTAATCGAAAAGGACACGTATAAGCTCACAAACTTAGATAGACGATTGATCCCGAGGACTTGGAATGCTTCCAACCTTAGCCGTTACTACAGTTAGAAAGCAATTATATAATAAGTGTATAATGTAAAGATGTGTACTCTTTTTCCTTTGACCAGGTTTTATCCCAATTGGGTTTTAATGGCAAGGTTTTAACAATCTCGCACAAAGTTTCACTAAAATTCCCTTTCATTTAAAGAACACTTCATAACTATTATGACAGTTTAGTGCCATTTCAGCCATCTAACAACCAAAGCCATCTTGGCTATTTAACATGACTTTTATAAAAGCCACTTGATGACGCTTTATACCAATATGTTGGGCTGCTTCGTGCTCATGGTCCACGGAACAAATTATCTCGAGAAAGGAATAATGTAGTGAGGTGCAAATAAAATTTGACTATACAAAAGGCGTTAAACCCGACATAAATACAAAATCTCATTTGAAAGTGTTGATATACAAAATAGTTGAAATAAGCAGAGTAGTTATGAAAGGAAGTATCTTGAGCTGCGATTACAAAATGTAAAAATTACTACTCAAAAGCACAGTATCTTGAGAGAGCGATTGCAAAAGTAAAGCGTGTTGTTTTAGGTGAGGACCACTGCATGCTCTAAAAGGTCTGATAACTCAGCCTTCTCGGACTCTAAAGTAGCCTCCTTGATAGTCAACTTAACATTCTTAGCCTCCAACTCTTCCACCCTCTTCTTATAGGTGGCCAAGTCACCCTGCTCACTTTTGCTCCACCAAGTTAGTATTGGCTTTCTCCAACTTAGCCTTAACTTCTTCAAGCCCAAAATTTGCCCAGGATGCCTCAAGCTTGGCGGCATCACATTCTCTCATAACCTAAAGAGAGGTAGCCTTGAGGTTCTCTTTATCTTTAACTAGCTCAAAGTTGGGGAGCCTCATAGACTCTAGCTTCCCTTGCTCAATCAGTAAAAAGCGCATCATGCTAGTAGTCCGAAGCACATATAATTCTGTTAGTCAGAACAAAGAAGATCGAGTGCTATTATGATACTTCTCAATGTCTCGGTCGAAAAGTATGTGATGGTCAACAAAGCCTTCGATGTCCAACTCTTTGGTCCAAAGTGTGTCTACGCCACCAGAACTGTTGTCATCAGTGGTTACGTCAGGACCAACACCATCAGAAGCGCCAATCCAATTTGGTTGTGCTTTTGAGCAAGCTCTCCACCTCTCCACCTACAGAAAAATATAGGTTCAGCCTGTTGATTCCCAACATCATCCAAGTTTACCAACTCGGTGTTACCTAGAGGTGGTTGGGAACCTTCGGGTCCGGTAATCTCCTCCCTTTCATTTGGTTGATGGATTTGACCATCACCTCGGGTCACCTCTTGTTGCACCCTCATCTCGACTAGTTGTCTTTTCAACTGAGCTACCTTCCTCTTGTCCTACATGATGTTCTCTGCAAAATACAAAAACTCGAGACAAGGGATATCAAGATAAATGCTCACAAGAGATTGAACATATCAAAAATTCTTTGTCAGCCCTCTTCATTCGAGAGTATGAGCTTGGAACACTTGATCATTCCAATCTCCATTATTAACTCGATCGCAAACTTGTTCACCTCGGACATCTCAGTCGACTTTGTCTTGTCCATGTAATGGATACATCTATTCTAGTACAAATGGAATAACGGTTTATCACTCACGGTCAAGAAAAATGGGATGGTGTCCGGAGCTCCAGATAATTGAAAGAAACCATCTTTAAAATTTTTGTAGGATTGTTCAAAGATCTCAAATATTCTTTTCCCCATCCAAACACGAAAAGAGACCCAGCCTGGCTTTTGCCACTCGGCGGTCTTAAAACACCAAAGAAATAGAAGAATATACTCAGAGACTTGGGCATTCCAAAGAAGTCACTCATGATTTCATAAGCCCTCATGAAAGCCCAAGAATTAGGGTGAAGCTGCAAGGGGGCAACATTTACCTTCAATAGCACCTCACCTCAATTTGAAACATGGTAAACGGTAACCAAACTCCCAATTTTATGAATAATGTCTAGCACATATACATAAAGTGTTTCCCCTTTGTCCTTTGAAAACAAACCCTATCGCTCCTATGACATAAGTTAAGGAAATATGACTTGTCACTCTATTTCTTGGGCATCAACTCTAAATAAACACTGAGGTCTCTAGTCGACTTCTTAGTAAGAAATAAAGAAGGGGTGCGAAGAACCTCCTCGCCTACCCAGTTATAAAGTCCACCCCCACTAGACATCGGCCTAGTAGGCGCTCAATGAAACATATCAGTTTCACACTGAGATGTACCTATAATGGCCAAATGAACATCAGTTTCATTGTCTGAACTACTCCACTCGGACATCTTCTCAATTATATCGATAATGCCTCTTTTGGCCCTATCCCTAAGTTCTCGTTGTTCCACTAGTTTTTTTTATCTAACTCGGACAACTCAACACGAAATTTGGTGGGAGATGGTAGCTTTTGGTCTCTGCTAAGGTTACTAGCAGAGGAACCCATTTGCCGGAGGGGCGAATGTATTGGCATTAGCGCTTCTCCTTCCACACCATTCTCCAGAACCTCCCTCATTATAACCATTATAAATGAAAGTTTGGAAATGAGGGGAGAAAGGGAAGGTACCTGAGAGTGAAAGATCAAGGAATAGACCCTGCGGATAGACCAAAGCCACGAATCAAGAAGGTGGAACAGTTTTGAAAGAAAAAAGAACTTTAGGAGAATGACAAAGCCATAGTTCTGCAAAGTTTATGAAAGCAAATGTGCAAGAAGAAAATGGGTGAAACCCCTTGTATGATATAAAAAAGAGGGAAACCGTTTTGTTTTTCTCAAAAAGGGCTTCGGGGCATTTTGGTACGATCACCCTTATGAGAATCAAAAAGTAATCATTGTAGACACCAAAATCCAGAATCGGAAGCAGCGTAATAAATGGAGGGAAGTGACTCCCTACTTCAACACGTGGCCTTTATGAAACGTGGGGGTAACGGAGCATCTTATGAAAAGGAGCTTAACATCTCGGTTTAAGGCATCACAACTAAGATCTCCAGTGCTATAAATACTTCCCCCAAGTAAAGGTGTAACTCGAAATCTTGTCGAGATGCCAAGACACTAACTTGGGGGCAGTGCTCGGTGCAAATATTATTGGGCCTCAATAATGGTTATTGGGCCTTGGAAACGATAAGCTCCTTGATATCTGGAAGGATAAAATTTTTTGAATGATAAGGTGACATCCAATCTATTGATAATAATCCTTATCCCACACTATAAGGAATATTAATCCTAATCTAAGAAGGATATCGACCCTAACCTCAATCTATATAATAGGGGTATCCTTTTCAGGTAGATTCATCCCACCATAGCTCTAGAAACCTATTGACCACTCTTCTAACTTAATCATTAGAGTGTTTTCTTTTTTTTTTGCAGGTACTGCCCACCACCACTTTTTGATCCCTACTCCTTGGTGTAGATCCTGAACTGTCAGTTCGAATCCAGATACAATATCCACCTCAGATTTGGTCCCTTGATTGTCATAAGTGGAACTTCTGGAAGTGTGTTGACTGGATTAAATCGCAAAAATTCTTTCGTGAACAAATGATGAATTGATACTTGAAATCAACTGACATCAATAGTGAAGAACCCCATACCTAGCTCCATATATTCAACTCTATAGGATTAATTGCCTTATATCAAGGGGAAAAAAGAGAGAAACACAAGGTTCTGAGCTGTGAAAAACTCAGATAATCTATTTGCACTGGTCATGTCCTGAGCTGGGACATTGTCATCAAATTCCTTCATCACTTAATAAGATTAGTAGAAGCAATTTGTTGTTGCAGAGAAGCCACACAACAAATGCTTGAACAGATGACTTAACTGTTCTCTGCCTACACGTGTAACAAAAAAAGGCCTCATATGAAACAACCTAGTCTCTTTCTCTCTCTTCAGTTTTTGTTTTCCTTTTTTTTTTGGTTTTTTATTGTCCAAGCATGTACAATTGTGTAGAGAAGGACTAGTTGATTTTTTTTATTATATTTCTTTTTTGTACATAAATAACAGGTAACAACGTTTTTCTAGCAAACATTTGTTTGGACGCATAATTCCGGCAAACTTTTTAAAAATTCCCTGGCCATTTATGTAGGGTGTGTTTGTGAGGATAAGTTTTGGGGTATGATTTTGTTTATAAATTAAATTCTTTGTTTAGAATATTATAAAATAGGAATTCATCTGATTTCTATATCAATTAAAAGCTAATAAATATTAATTAGGTTGATTTAAAAGTTCAGTAAATTTAAATGAATTTTATATAAATTTAGTATTCTACCCTTAAATAAAAATATCATATTATTATAAGTAAGGATAAACAAATAAATTTTTAAAATAAAATTAATTCAATTCATTTTTAATGTATTTTAAATATAAAAATTAATTTTCAAATAATAATTTTATAATGAGTTTCAAACATAAAAATTGATTTTTAATTTAATTCAATTTAATTCAACTCAATTTAGTTCAATTCAATTTCAATTTTAATTAGAGAGTTTGATCATTATGATCGTTAGCAAATTTAAGTTTCTATCTCTCGTTATAGATTCCTGTTAAGGTGCTAGGGAAATCAACTTTGTTGGCATATGTATAGTGTATGTCATAGAGACAAGCAATTAAACAAAATGAAAATTCGAATACAGATGTGGCAAACAAACAACATATAAAGTCCCTTTCAGAGGAGAGCATCGATGAAGAAAAAGGTAATAAAGTAACAATATCCATGTTGAGTACATGAATCTACTGAATTTTCCTTATTACCAATTGGGAAATAAGACCATGAGCAGCAGTCAGCTAAAGACTAGTACAGATATTGCTCAGCATAGAAAAACAAACAAAACAAGACGCTTGAGAAATAAATATTAAGAACTCTAGCTTTAGACCAAAATGAATTTTTTATTCCCGTCTACATTGGCGTTACAGAGATATCATTTCTAAGAAGTTTCATATAATAACTTTATAAATGAAATAAATTCTTACATTTTAAACATTTTGAAACTAAAGCATAGTTTGCGATTTGTTTTGATTTGAAATCATGTTTCTTCTTATTTTTTTTCTTTGAAGCATCAAATCATGTTTCTTTGATGTACCAAGAAACTCAGGTTTCTTTGTATTTTAAGTTCGCTAACAAACGGTCGATGTTTAACTTGGTACATTCAAAAGATATTGTATGATAGTTGAATAACAATAATTATAATAATGATGGTACCGAATTTTGTCTTAGCTTTCACATTATCAGATAGCATTAGAAGAGGTTTAAAAGTTAATAAACTGAACATCACATTATCAGATAGCATTAATAAGAAACATTATCAGTAGATTATGTTATTCAAAAAAAATATAAAACGAGCACACACACACACACACACACACACACACACACACACACACACACACACACACACACACACACACACACACACATATATAAAGTGAAAAGAATAAATTTTAATTATTAAATTTTACATAAAAGGTCAGAATTAAAATATTAAGTCATATAATTATTCATATAAGGTTTAAAAGGTAATAAATCTAAATGACATTTTGATTTGGTCTTATTTAGTTTAACTTATTTTTTATTTAAAATTTTGAACCACTGTTGTCAGAACTAGATTAGATCAAAACGGATGATCCAACTAGTTCAACCGTAAATTAGATATTTAACAAATTATGGTTCAATCTTATAATCGAATTTATGGCTAGATTATTTTGGAGCGGACAAAACTGATCAAAATCACTTGAACCGATCAGTTTAACTAGTTAAATCATCTAGTTATTAATTGTTTTTATCAAAAACTTCAATAATTTTTTTAATATTTTATGAATGTTATCATATATTTTACATTATTACTTTTTTTCGATTTGATTAATTAGTTCAAATGGTTGAATCGAAAGTCTTGTCGATTCATTATTTAGTTCGAATTTAATAATATTATTTTGAACACTTCATATGTTAAAGATATTTAAGGCATGTAAAGACCAGAAAAAGTTTTTTTTTAAAATAAATTAGATACATGTTTGGTAACTTATTATTTTTAAGAAAAAAAAATGTTATTTTTTTAAAAGTTCTCTCAATAAAATTATAATTATAAATTATTTTGAATATAAAATAAGTTAATCCAAATATATAACTAAAAAATGAAAAGGAAACATGCAAGTAAACCAGAATCTACATAAATGCCAAAGCACTCAAATACAACACGCTTAATTCATTAGCAGGAAATCAAGACATTCAATTCAGTAAGGCCTGGTGAATTTTTCATCATAGTCACAATTCTTTCTCAAGATGACAGACCCAAGCTTCAACTAGACAGCCACATTGGATTCAGATCACTACACAAAGGCACTATCCAGACCTGAAAGCAACTAAAAATAAGTATGTTTGGCATGGGTTAAAATAAAAGCAAAAAATTCATGGATGTATTTTATGTATAAAACAGTATATAAAACTTATTCATGAAATTTTCACTTTTATTTTTACTCTCGTGCCAAACTTATTCTTAAAAAAAAACAACCATGGATTAAACTAAGCCATTTGAACCAAAATTAAAATAAACACTTCTCAATCTCTTTTAGGTTCTAATCAAATATAAAAATATAGTAAGCTTGCTAGTCTAAATTTGACAGCACTTTCGAAATAGCTATAGCAAAGGTATTCAGTTACAAACACACAGATATCCTACCCTTATTAATTTCTCAAAGGAATTTTGCAACAACAGTGAGTAAATTCCAATTTCCTCAACGGAGGCATCCAAAGATAATATCAAATGACTGGAATTAGGAACACTGATAAATACCACATGACACAATTTCATGCTATTCCCTACAAATGCCAACACTTTATATTTAATCTCTAAATTTGTCCCCTCCTCCCAGCTTGAAAACTTAAGAAGATCAAAAAAATTCTTTTGAAAGGGCTTCCTAGTTCCAACTTGATTGTCATAAGTGGAACTTCTGGAAGGTGGAAATGTGTTAACTGGATTAAATCACAAAAATTCTTTTGTGAACAAATTGATGAATTGGTACTTGAAATCAACAGAGAGCAACAGTGAAGTACCCCATACCTAACTCCGTATATTCAACTCTATAGGATGAGTTGCCTTATATCAAAGGGAAAAAATAGAGAAACAAAAGGTTCTGAGCTGTGAAAAACTCAGATAATCAATTTGCACTTGTCAAGTCCTCAGCTGGGACATTGTCATCAAATTCCTTCATCATGTACCAAGATTAGTAGAAGCAAGTTCTTGCTGCAGAGCAGCCACACAACAAAAATGCTTGAACAGATGACTTAACTATTCTCTACCTACACGTGTAACCATGGATCTAAATTACAGTCTGTAATTACAATTGCAGCCGTAATATTGCTATTGTGGGAGCCTTTGCCACCGCAATTATGGCCGTATCAGCTGTATTTTTTCGTAATTGTCTGTAATTTTTACAATCACAGCATAATTGAATCTGCAATCTCAATCACAATTTAAAACCATGCATATAACAAAAAACACCATTCATCTACATAGAACAAATGCATAATCATACAGTGATACAAATAAATGAAACAAAAAACATATATACACAGATATATATATATATATATATATATATATATATATATATATATATATGTATGTATATATAACACATATATACATACACACACACACACACACACATATATATATGTATATTTACATATACACACACACACACACACACACACACACACACATATATATATATATATATATATATATACACATATATATGTACATGTATATGCATATGTATATGTATATGTATATTTGTATATATATGTATATGTATACACATATATATTTGGAATATATATGTATATATATATATTCCACATAGTTTAGCCATTACTAAATTTAATTAGTTGTGATTTTCACTTATCGAGACCATAGTGTTATCGGATCGGGACTACCTTAACTCAGGCACTCTCTTGCCTATCATCTGGGCTGACCAACGCTCCACTCACTGCTAACCAATGCTAAGTTTCTAATCACTTCTACTTTCAACTAGCTTTAGCTAAACAGAACCTTAACAAGGCTTTGATACCATTTTTGCGCCCTGGCAGCTCATGATAGAAATAAGCATAAAAGATATGAAAGTGTATAAAATAAACAACAATTATAAGTAAATATTTAAAACTTACAAAAGGAAATAATATGCAAAATAAATATATAATGAGATTTAAACTTACAAGAAGTGGCAAAAGGGCTTACAAGAGGAAAAGAGAGCACATAGAGAATTTAAAAGTTTTTACAATTTGTAAACGGGAAGAAAACATAGTGCCTCCTGACTAGTCTGAGAGGTTCCTTATATACAAGATTGGAACAAAAGTTTGAAGACATAATGATACTTTCTTTTTGAAAAGCATCCAAAAGTAGAAAGGAATCTTGCTTTACTTTAGTTTTGATCAGACCACTTGCTTTACTTTAGGTCTGCTTTAGTCTTGATCAGGTCTGCTTTTGTCGAAAGTAAAGGAATCTTGACAGTTGGTGTCAGATTCTTTTGAAAAGTAGCCAAAAGTAGATCTCTTTGTTAGAACATTAATCATTTAAGTTAATTATTCTGTAGCAGTCATCTTCATTATGAGGAGTAAAGTTTTGACTGGATTCGACCTCATCTTCATCTTCCTTTTCTTTATCTTGAAAAGTAGAGGATAGAGCACTTTTGAGTTTTTTGGAAAACTCTTCTTTTGAAAGGGACGATGCTAATTCTGCCATGATCTTTGACTTTTTTGCTAAAAATAAGGCTTCTGAAGATATGTCTTAAGCTGGGATGATTTTGACATATTTCGGATTTCTTTGACTCCATTCTCGAAATTTTTGCGGAGATAATAAAGAGTGATCAAATTTTGCCCACCATTTCACTTTAATGATTCTGGCTAACCATTTTAGATCAACTTCTTGATTGTGTTGGATAATTTTATAATCCCAAGTCATGATCTACGTAATATTCATAGAGGCTACAAAGGCTAAAAGCCTATAACCAGGTTGAAAGGTGGTGAGATTTTTGAAGTTATTATAGGAGGTAATAGCATTCTCTGGGAAAATCTGAACAGTGGGTCCAAGATCATGAAACCATTTAATAAACCATTTGGGAAAATCTAGTGATATTCCTCTTCTAAACCAAATGAACCAGGAATGTGTAAAGGGTTGATAATAAAAAAGATAATACCAAGCATTAATATAGTCTTGGTAGGTGTAATATTGGGGAGAAAAAGTTTTTGAAAAATGATTTTTGAGTATAAATACCTACTGGCCATTCTGAGGGAGTATAAATTTTAAGAATTTTAATTTTTGAAAATAATATCTTTAATTTGTCCGTATTGTCTAGAGAATGGGTTAATTCTATTAAATCAATATCAACAATGACAAATTCATAAAATAATATATTCTTTTGCAGATCATAGGGGAGAAAGTTTCAGGAAGGGGGAAAAACTTTTTGAGCAGCTTGTTTGGGATAGGAGATATTTTGTATCCATTCGGGCAACTTGTCTGGGATAGGAGATATTTTGTATCCATTCGGGTTCAAGAATAATAATAGGTAATGGTTTAGGTTTATCATAGTAGGACGAAGGTTCTAAAGGATATTGAGAAGTAAAGGATGTGGAAGGCCTGATATTAGAAGGAGAAGGTATATGGGTGGGAGAAGGTCCAAGGGGAGTATATCGGTTAGAAAGAGGAGTAATAGGTCGTGTTGGACTAGGGGTCTATTGAGCAGTCTGTAAATAACTTCTTGAGGGAGGTTGTTGAACACTGAGAGTTCTCAATGGAGAACCATATTGATCTTTTGTAACGGGTTTACCTTTTGAATTCATAGAATCTCAGTAGGAGATTCTTGCTTCTTTCCTTGTAAAAATTATCTGGTAAGAAAATCAGGTAAATGATTTTTTTCTCCTTTAATATGGATAATTTCAAAGTCGAAACAAGAGAGTAAAGCTTGCCATCTTGCAAAAATGTGTTTTGAAACTAAATTTTGCTCATCTTTTTGTAAAACACTAGGAGCTGCTTTACAATCAGTTCGTAATAAAAAATTTTTGTTAAATAAATCATTTTGAAATTTTGTAATACACAAAATTATGGATAAAATTTCTTTTTTTACTGTACTATATTTTTACTGAGCTGTTTGCCAAGTTCCTGAATAATACTTGACTATTTGTTCCTTAGAAGATTCTTGTATTACCTGTTTTAATATTCCTCCATATCCCAATTCCGAATCATCTGTTTCTACAATTCATGAGGCATTTGGGTCTAGAATTCCTAAACATGAAAGTTTTTGAACTAATTGTTTTATAGTAATAATAGTTTTAGTCATAGTATCATCCCATAGTGGGAATTTTTTTCTAAGTCTTTTGAATAAAGGCGCACAAATAATTTTAATATTGAAAATAAAATCTGCTACATAATTTACACATTCTAAAAATCTTTGTAATTGAGTTTTGTCTTTTATTTCATTTGGGAATTTATTTGCAAATTCTATTGATCTTTTTATTGGAATAATTAGGCCTTGATATATTTTGAATCCTAAAAATCTAATTTTAGTTTGAAATAACTTCATTTTTCTTGCAGAAACTACGAAACCATTTTCTTTAATAATACTTAAATTTTTTTCTAAATGTTGTTGATGTTATGATATTGAGTTAGAAAATACTAATACATCGTCTAAATATTCTATGGTGAATTTTTGTATAAGGATTTAAAATATTGTTCATGATATTTTGAAATTCACTGTGAGCATTTTTTAGTCCTTGAGGCATGATATTCCATTCGTAATGACCAAAGGGTACTACAAAAGCAGTTTTATATCTATCTTTTTCTTCTACTTGAATTTGATAGTATCCTGATTTCATATCAAATTTGAAAAATATTGTAGTATTATATATTCGTTTAATTAAGTCTCTTTTATTAGGTATGGGATATTCTAATCCATTTTAATACTTTATTTAGAGGTTTATAATTTATAACTAATCTTGGAGCGCCTTTTTCTAGTTTTGAGGAATTCATGACATAAAAGGCAGCACAACTCCAGGATGACTTACTTGGTCTTATTAAATTTTTATCTAGATATTCTTGAATTTCTTTTTTTACAGTATTCCAAATATTATTGATTCATTTGTATCGGACGGGCTTTAGTGGGAATATCTTTTTCATTAAAATTGTCCTCATATGGTAAAGTTATAACGTGCGATTTTCTTGACCAAAAAGCATTAGGTGCTTCGTTACAAATTTCTTGTTCAAATTTTTTATGTATTCTTTGTATTTCTTCTTGAATTTTTGGGGTTTGTAATTGGTGTTCTATTTTATAATATACAATTTCTTTATTTAGCATTTTTAATTGTTTTTGTTTATTGCTAATCAAATTTATTTTTGATATTAATGATTCTTGTATTAGATTTAATTCTTTTATTTATGGTGGTTTAGAAATTCAAATTGAACCTCATTTCCTAAAGTGGTGGAGACTAATCCTTGATTATTAACAGTGAAAGGATATAATAATGTTAAGAAATGAGTTCCTAATATCATTAATTCTGAGATATTTTTAACCATTAAAAAGGAAGTTTTATAACAGATCTTATTTTTACATATCTTTGCATTACATAGTTATATGTAATAATTAACTTTGATCCATTGGCACTACTTAATGATTCTTTAGTTTTTTCATAATATTTTGTTGGTATTAATCCTTCCCTAATACAATTCGTGTCTGCTCCAGAATCTATTAAAGCAATTAGATGAAATCGTTCTTCATTAATTACTAATTCTATTGGACACCACCATTTATGAACTAGTATTTGACTTATCATATTAATATATGAATTTTTATCTGAAGAAAAGTCTTCTTCTTGGTTTAATTTCTGATTTTGTGAGGAAATGATTTAACTTCCTTCTAAAGTTAAATATTTGAATTCTAATTTCTAGATCTTTTTGTTTTTAATTTATTTACTTCTTGTTTAAAATTTTTAATTTCTTGTTGAAGATCCTGTAAGGTAAATGGGTTCTTTCTTAATTGGCTTAAATCTTTCTAATACGTGTTTTCATTTCTATTTTTTCTACAATATCTTTTCTAATTTCTTCTTCATCTAATAAAGTCTTTAACTGTTGCAGAAATTCTTGCTTTAAATTAGATTCTTGCATTTTGTCTATTATTGATATTAAGGTTGTAGCCTGATCTCCAGTGATTACATTTATGGATTTGGTACATTTTGAGCAGTCACATAATTCTGGACTTAAGCATTCTTCATTACTTCCTATTAATTCATTATCAGAACTTTCTTGGATTTTATAAACTATTTTTCTCATTATCAGAATTAAATTCTGACTCTGACGAAGAGGAGTATTGTTCGTTAATTAAAATATTAATTAATCCTTGTTCTAATTGGTCTCTTAATTTTAATTCTTGAATCTTTTGTTTTCTCCTACAACTTTTCTTATAATGTCCAAATTGTCCGCATTTATAACAAACTATTTTGCTTTTGGATTGTTTTGGTGTTTTCTTTATTGTTATATTGGGTGGTTGAGTTTTTGTTGCAGTTTTAGTTTTTCGATTGTAAGTTTTTATAAACTTTCTGGGTTGTCGTTTTGATCTTTTTCGAATGAGCTTTAATTCCTTCTATTCCAAATTGTTGACAAAATGTTCTTAATTCCTTTTTGCTTTCTCTTGACTCATTTCTAAGTTTATTTTGTAATTTATAATCTGTGCATATATGTAATCCTGTTTCTATTATATAACTAGAGATTTTGATCGAAAGTTAATAAATTATAAGGTATTGATCCATAAATTGTTGAGCTATATGAGTTTTAACTTTTTCAACGAATAATTTGGGAAGTCCATCTAAAAACCGTTCTTTCCAATAATCTGCCACTCCATCTTGTCTTAAGCAAAGTTTTGATAAAAACATATCTTTATGCCGCCTATAATCAGTCATAGAAGGACAACGAAGATTTGCTAGTTGGTCTCCTGCTCTAGCTTGAAGTTTTATTGGATCTCCTATAAAATATTTTGCAATGGTAAATAATAAAGTTGTTATTGCATCATCTTTGAATTCTTCCATCAGGTTCTTGTTTTATTTCATTTATCATGGCTTCTCTTTCCGTGGGTAGTAGGATTATCCCACCATCCTTTTAATTGTCCTGTAAATCCTGTTATTATTAAAATTGTTGTTTTCTTGTCAGAGTTTCCTCTAGTTTTAAAGGCTGTTGATGCCATAGTCATTTGTTGTATAGTGTCTAATATTTGTTGATCACTGGCTCTATCTATATTTCATTTTACAATGGATTCTCTGGAGTATGAACTATTTACAAAATTTGCTCTTTCTTCAAATTGTACATCTGGGAAGTTTGGTCTTCTATAATAGTTTCTTGTAGTTGGAAGGGGGTTTTTGAAATGTAATTTTTTAATATTAAAATCTTGTTCTCCTATTAAATGTTCTTCTATTTCATTTATTTTTGTTAGAGTATTAATTTTTGATGTACTTCCTAGGGATAGGTTTTCTAATTTTTTCTTGATTTCATCTAGGGCGTTTTCTGTTCTATTACCTAACTTTACAGTATTTAATTCATTTTCTGGTATGTTGAATATTTTGTATATAGGCCTTGTTGGATCCAGATTATAACTTTTATCTTTGTTGTGGTTTATAGGTTCTTTAATAGTTTGATTTTCTATTCTTTGTAAATGTTGGGACATTGTATTTAACATTTGATTTGAATAATTTAATTGCTAATGAACTTTTTGAATATCTTTCTTTTCTACAGATTTATTTTCAGAACTTTGTGAAATTATCTTGAATGGACTAGCTTCTACTTCTATTCCTTCTTTGGTAGGAATTTTTATTGTTTCTAATAGGGGGTATATTGCTTCTATTATTTCGTTATTGACTGTTTTCCAAGGTATTGATATTTTCTTAGTGACAGAGATTTTATTGTCTTTTACATAAGGATTTTATATTTTATTGTTGACGCAGTACATTTTGAACCAGGTAAAAAAATATATATTGAACTTCCTTTCCCTCAGGAAAGAATAGAATTCTTGTGAATACAAAGAAGTCTGTTCTTTACTAAAGGTAGAGAAATACCAATTTCATTTTTGAAGATTATGAGAGGCTTCAAATTCTTGTCTAATTCATAGTTTATCTATTTCAAAAGGTTTGTCTAATATAAGCATATTAATTACTTGTGATATAGTTGGAGAGTATTGAGGAGACTCATTAGGTTCAGATTCTTGATAAATAGGTTGTGGGATATTTGGTCTAAAATTTACTCCTGCCAGGTCTATATTGATAGTAGATCCATCAACAAAAGCTCTTGAAGGTGCTCTTGATGTGGTAGTGGAGGTTATTGGTTCTTCTACTCTTTGGGAGTTTGATCTCATCATTTCTATAATGAGATCTCTATCTCTTTGTGTTATTGCTCTTACTTTTGTATTTTCTATTTTTGGAGTGGTCATAATATTTTTCATTAGCCATTTTTGAGGCATTCT